>CAKAJI010000837.1:0-199712 GCA_916610255.1 Lasioglossum lativentre
GTGTATCATTGAAAATACCTTATAATATAACGTACTATGCAGCGTATCATTGAAAATACCTTATAATATATCGTAATATGCAGTGTATCATTGAAAATACCATATAATATAACGTAATATGCAGTGTATCATTGAAAATACCTTATAATATATCGTAATATGCCGTGTATCATTGAAAATACCTTGTAATATAACGTAATATGCCGTGTATCATTGAAAATACCTTGTAATATAACGTAATATGCAGTGTATCATTGAAAATACCTTATAATATAACGTACTATGCAGCGTATCATTGAAAATACCTTATAATATATCGTAATATGCAGTGTATCATTGAAAATACCATATAATATAACGTAATATGCAGTGTATCATTGAAAATACCTTATATTATAACGTAATATGCCGTGTATCATTGAAAATACCTTGTAATATAACGTAATATGCAGTGTATCATTGAAAATACCTTATAATATAACGTAATATGGAGTGTATCATTGAAAATACCTTATAATATTTCGTAATTTGTAGTGTATCATTGAAAATACCTTATAATATAACGAAATATGCAGTGTGTCATTGAACATACCTTATATTATGTCGTAGTTTATCATTGAAAATACCTTATAGTATAACGTAATATGCAGTGTATCATTGAAAATATCTTATAATATAATGTAATATGCAGTGTATCATTGAAAATACATTATAATATAACGTAATATGCAGTGTATCAATGAAAATACCTTATAATATAACGGAATTTGTAGTGTATCATTGAAAATACCTTATAATATAACGTAATATGCAGTGTATCATTGAAAATACCTTATAATATATCGTAATATGCAATGTATCATTGAAAATACCTTATAATATTCCGTAATTTGTAGTGTATCATTGAAAATACCTTATAATATAACGTAATATGCAGTGTATCATTGAAAATACCTAATAATATAACGTAATATGCAGTGTATCATTGAAAATACCTTATAATATAACGTACATTGCAGCGTATCACTGAAAATACCTTCTAATATATCGTAGTTTATCATTGAAAATACCTTATAATATAACGTAATATACAGTGTATCATTGAAAATACCTTATAATATAACGTAATATGCAGTGTATCATTGAAAATACCTTATAATATATAGTAGTTTATCATTGAAAATACCTTATAACATAACGTAATATACAGTGTAACATTGAAAATACCTTATAATATAACGTAATATGCAGTGTATCATTGAAAATACCTTATAATATATAGTAGTTTATCATTGAAAATACCTTATAACATAACGTAATATACAGTGTAACATTGAAAATACCTTATAATATAACGTAATATGCAGTGTATCATTGAAAATACCTTATAATATATAGTAGTTTATCATTGAAAATACCTTATAACATAACGTAATATACAGTGTAACATTGAAAATACCTTATAATATAACGTACTATGCAGCGTATCATTGAAAATACCTTATAATATATCGTAATATGCAGTGTATCATTGAAAATACCATATAATATAACGTAATATGCAGTGTATCATTGAAAATACCTTATATTATAACGTAATATGCAGTGTATCATTGAAAATACCTTGTAATATAACGTAATATGCAGTGTATCATTGAAAATACCTTATAATATAACGTAATATGCAGTGTATCATTGAAAATACCTTATAATATATCGTAATATGCAATGTATCATTGAAAATACCTTATAATATTTCGTAATTTGTAGTATATCATT
Organism: Lasioglossum lativentre; assembly: GCA_916610255.1. Lineage (NCBI taxonomy): Eukaryota > Metazoa > Arthropoda > Insecta > Hymenoptera > Halictidae > Lasioglossum > Lasioglossum lativentre. The sequence continues at coordinate 1,780 of CAKAJI010000837.1, forward strand.
GAAAATACCTTATAATATAGCGTAATATGCAGTGTATCATTGAAAATACCTTATAGTATAACGTAATATGCAGTGTATCATTGAAAATATCTTATAATATAATGTAATATGCAGTGTATCATTGAAAATACATTATAATATAACGTAATATGCAGTGTATCAATGAAAATACCTTATAATATAACGTAATATACAGTGTAACATTGAAAATACCTTATAATATAACGTAATATGCAGTGTATCATTGAAAATACCTTATAATATATAGTAGTTTATCATTGAAAATACCTTATAACATAACGTAATATACAGTGTAACATTGAAAATACCTTATAATATAACGTACTATGCAGCGTATCATTGAAAATACCTTATAATATATCGTAATATGCAGTGTATCATTGAAAATACCATATAATATAACGTAATATGCAGTGTATCATTGAAAATACCTTATATTATAACGTAATATGCAGTGTATCATTGAAAATACCTTGTAATATAACGTAATATGCAGTGTATCATTGAAAATACCTTATAATATAACGTAATATGCAGTGTATCATTGAAAATACCTTATAATATATCGTAATATGCAATGTATCATTGAAAATACCTTATAATATTTCGTAATTTGTAGTATATCATTGAAAATACCTTATAATATAGCGTAATATGCAGTGTATCATTGAAAATACCTTATAATATAACGTAATATGCAGTGTATCATTGAAAATACCTAATAATATAACGTAATATGCAGTGTATCATTGAAAATACCTTATAATATAACGTACATTGCAGCGTATCACTGAAAATACCTTCTAATATATCGTAGTTTATCATTGAAAATTCCTTATAATATAACGTAATATACAGTGTATCATTGAAAATACCTTATAATATAACGTAATATGCAGTGTATCATTGAAAATACCTTATATTATAACGTAATATGCAGTGTATCATTGAAAATACCTTGTAATATAACGTAATATGCAGTGTATCATTGAAAATACCTTATAATATAGCGTACTATGCAGTGTATCAATGAAAATACCTTATAATATAACGTAATATGCAGTGTATCATTGAAAATACATTATAATATAACGTAATATGCAGTGTATCAATGAAAATACCTTATAATATAACGGAATTTGTAGTGTATCATTGAAAATACCTTATAATATAACGTAATATGCAGTGTATCATTGAAAATACCTTATAATATATCGTAATATGCAATGCATCATTGAAAATACCTTATAATATTCCGTAATTTGTAGTGTATCATTGAAAATACCTTCTAATATATAGTAGTTTATCGTTGAAAATACCTTATAACATAACGTAATATACAGTGTAACATTGAAAATACCTTATAATATAACGTACTATGCAGCGTATCATTGAAAATACCTTATAATATATCGTAATATGCAGTGTATCATTGAAAATACCTTATAATATAACGTAATATGCAGTGTATCATTGAAAATACCTTATAATATATCGTAATATGCAGTGTATCATTGAAAATACCATATAATATAACGTAATATGCAGTGTATCATTGAAAATACCTTATATTATAACGTAATATGCCGTGTATCATTGAAAATACCTTGTAATATAACGTAATATGCCGTGTATCATTGAAAATACCTTGTAATATAACGTAATATGCAGTGTATCATTGAAAATACCTTATAATATAACGTACTATGCAGCGTATCATTGAAAATACCTTATAATATATCGTAATATGCAGTGTATCATTGAAAATACCATATAATATAACGTAATATGCAGTGTATCATTGAAAATACCTTATATTATAACGTAATATGCCGTGTATCATTGAAAATACCTTGTAATATAACGTAATATGCAGTGTATCATTGAAAATACCTTATAATATAACGTAATATGGAGTGTATCATTGAAAATACCTTATAATATTTCGTAATTTGTAGTGTATCATTGAAAATACCTTATAATATAACGAAATATGCAGTGTGTCATTGAACATACCTTATATTATGTCGTAGTTTATCATTGAAAATACCTTATAGTATAACGTAATATGCAGTGTATCATTGAAAATATCTTATAATATAATGTAATATGCAGTGTATCATTGAAAATACCTTATAATATAACGTAATATACAGTGTATCATTGAAAATACCTTATAATATAACGTAATATGCAGTGTATCATTGAAAATACCTTATAATATATAGTAGTTTATCATTGAAAATACCTTATAACATAACGTAATATACAGTGTAACATTGAAAATACCTTATAATATAACGTACTATGCAGCGTATCATTGAAAATACCTTATAATATATCGTAATATGCAGTGTATCATTGAAAATACCATATAATATAACGTAATATGCAGTGTATCATTGAAAATACCTTATAATATATCGTAATATGCAGTGTATCATTGAAAATACCATATAATATAACGTAATATGCAGTGTATCATTGAAAATACCTTATATTATAACGTAATATGCAGTGTATCATTGAAAATACCTTGTAATATAACGAAATATGCAGTGTATCACTGAAAATACCTTCTAATATATCGTAGTTTATCATTGAAAATACCTTATAATATAACGTAATATGCAGTGTATCATTGAAAATACCTTATAATATAGCGTACTATGCAGTGTATCATTGAAAATACCTTATAATATAGCGTAATATGCAGTGTATCATTGAAAATACCTTATAATATATCGTAGTTTATCATTGAAAATGCCTTATAATGTAACGTAATATGGAGTGTTGCAATGAAAATACCTTATAATATAACGGAATATGCAGTGTATCGTTGAAAATACCTTATAATATTCCGTAATTTGTAGTGTATCATTGAAAATACCTTCTAATATATAGTAGTTTATCATTGAAAATTCCTTATAATATAACGTAATATACAGTGTATCATTGAAAATACCTTATAATATAACGTAATATGCAGTGTATCATTGAAAATACCTTATATTATAACGTAATATGCAGTGTATCATTGAAAATACCTTGTAATATAACGTAATATGCAGTGTATCATTGAAAATACCTTATAATATAGCGTACTATGCAGTGTATCAATGAAAATACCTTATAATATAACGTAATATGCAGTGTATCATTGAAAATACATTATAATATAACGTAATATGCAGTGTATCAATGAAAATACCTTATAATATAACGGAATTTGTAGTGTATCATTGAAAATACCTTATAATATAACGTAATATGCAGTGTATCATTGAAAATACCTTATAATATATCGTAATATGCAATGCATCATTGAAAATACCTTATAATATTCCGTAATTTGTAGTGTATCATTGAAAATACCTTCTAATATATAGTAGTTTATCGTTGAAAATACCTTATAACATAACGTAATATACAGTGTAACATTGAAAATACCTTATAATATAACGTACTATGCAGCGTATCATTGAAAATACCTTATAATATATCGTAATATGCAGTGTATCATTGAAAATACCTTATAATATAACGTACTATGCAGCGTATCATTGAAAATACCTTATAATATATCGTAATATGCAGTGTATCATTGAAAATACCATATAATATAACGTAATATGCAGTGTATCATTGAAAATACCTTATATTATAACGTAATATGCCGTGTATCATTGAAAATACCTTGTAATATAACGTAATATGCCGTGTATCATTGAAAATACCTTGTAATATAACGTAATATGCAGTGTATCATTGAAAATACCTTATAATATAACGTACTATGCAGCGTATCATTGAAAATACCTTATAATATATCGTAATATGCAGTGTATCATTGAAAATACCATATAATATAACGTAATATGCAGTGTATCATTGAAAATACCTTATATTATAACGTAATATGCCGTGTATCATTGAAAATACCTTGTAATATAACGTAATATGCAGTGTATCATTGAAAATACCTTATAATATAACGTAATATGGAGTGTATCATTGAAAATACCTTATAATATTTCGTAATTTGTAGTGTATCATTGAAAATACCTTATAATATAACGAAATATGCAGTGTGTCATTGAACATACCTTATATTATGTCGTAGTTTATCATTGAAAATACCTTATAGTATAACGTAATATGCAGTGTATCATTGAAAATATCTTATAATATAATGTAATATGCAGTGTATCATTGAAAATACATTATAATATAACGTAATATGCAGTGTATCAATGAAAATACCTTATAATATAACGGAATTTGTAGTGTATCATTGAAAATACCTTATAATATATCGTAATATGCAATGTATCATTGAAAATACCTTATAATATTCCGTAATTTGTAGTGTATCATTGAAAATACCTTCTAATATATAGTAGTTTATCGTTGAAAATACCTTATAACATAACGTAATATACAGTGTAACATTGAAAATACCTTATAATATAACGTACTATGCAGCGTATCATTGAAAATACCTTATAATATATCGTAATATGCAGTGTATCATTGAAAATACCTTATAATATAACGTACTATGCAGCGTATCATTGAAAATACCTTATAATATATCGTAATATGCAGTGTATCATTGAAAATACCATATAATATAACGTAATATGCAGTGTATCATTGAAAATACCTTATATTATAACGTAATATGCCGTGTATCATTGAAAATACCTTGTAATATAACGTAATATGCCGTGTATCATTGAAAATACCTTGTAATATAACGTAATATGCAGTGTATCATTGAAAATACCTTATAATATAACGTACTATGCAGCGTATCATTGAAAATACCTTATAATATATCGTAATATGCAGTGTATCATTGAAAATACCATATAATATAACGTAATATGCAGTGTATCATTGAAAATACCTTATATTATAACGTAATATGCCGTGTATCATTGAAAATACCTTGTAATATAACGTAATATGCAGTGTATCATTGAAAATACCTTATAATATAACGTAATATGGAGTGTATCATTGAAAATACCTTATAATATTTCGTAATTTGTAGTGTATCATTGAAAATACCTTATAATATAACGAAATATGCAGTGTGTCATTGAACATACCTTATATTATGTCGTAGTGTATCATTGAAAATACCTAATAATATAACGTAATATGCAGTGTATCATTGAAAATACCTTATAATATAACGTACATTGCAGCGTATCACTGAAAATACCTTCTAATATATCGTAGTTTATCATTGAAAATTCCTTATAATATAACGTAATATACAGTGTATCATTGAAAATACCTTATAATATAACGTAATATGCAGTGTATCATTGAAAATACCTTATAATATATAGTAGTTTATCATTGAAAATACCTTATAACATAACGTAATATACAGTGTAACATTGAAAATACCTTATAATATAACGTACTATGCAGCGTATCATTGAAAATACCTTATAATATATCGTAATATGCAGTGTATCATTGAAAATACCATATAATATAACGTAATATGCAGTGTATCATTGAAAATACCTTATATTATAACGTAATATGCAGTGTATCATTGAAAATACCTTGTAATATAACGTAATATGCAGTGTATCAATGAAAATACCTTATAATATAACGTAATATGCAGTGTATCATTGAAAATACATTATAATATAACGTAATATGCAGTGTATCAATGAAAATACCTTATAATATAACGGAATTTGTAGTGTATCATTGAAAATACCTTATAATATAACGTAATATGCAGTGTATCATTGAAAATACCTTATAATATATCGTAATATGCAATGCATCATTGAAAATACCTTATAATATTCCGTAATTTGTAGTGTATCATTGAAAATACCTTCTAATATATAGTAGTTTATCGTTGAAAATACCTTATAACATAACGTAATATACAGTGTAACATTGAAAATACCTTATAATATAACGTACTATGCAGCGTATCATTGAAAATACCTTATAATATATCGTAATATGCAGTGTATCATTGAAAATACCTTATAATATAACGTACTATGCAGCGTATCATTGAAAATACCTTATAATATATCGTAATATGCAGTGTATCATTGAAAATACCATATAATATAACGTAATATGCAGTGTATCATTGAAAATACCTTATATTATAACGTAATATGCCGTGTATCATTGAAAATACCTTGTAATATAACGTAATATGCCGTGTATCATTGAAAATACCTTGTAATATAACGTAATATGCAGTGTATCATTGAAAATACCTTATAATATAACGTACTATGCAGCGTATCATTGAAAATACCTTATAATATATCGTAATATGCAGTGTATCATTGAAAATACCATATAATATAACGTAATATGCAGTGTATCATTGAAAATACCTTATATTATAACGTAATATGCCGTGTATCATTGAAAATACCTTGTAATATAACGTAATATGCAGTGTATCATTGAAAATACCTTATAATATAACGTAATATGGAGTGTATCATTGAAAATACCTTATAATATTTCGTAATTTGTAGTGTATCATTGAAAATACCTTATAATATAACGAAATATGCAGTGTGTCATTGAACATACCTTATATTATGTCGTAGTTTATCATTGAAAATACCTTATAGTATAACGTAATATGCAGTGTATCATTGAAAATATCTTATAATATAATGTAATATGCAGTGTATCATTGAAAATACATTATAATATAACGTAATATGCAGTGTATCAATGAAAATACCTTATAATATAACGGAATTTGTAGTGTATCATTGAAAATACCTTATAATATATCGTAATATGCAATGTATCATTGAAAATACCTTATAATATTCCGTAATTTGTAGTGTATCATTGAAAATACCTTCTAATATATAGTAGTTTATCGTTGAAAATACCTTATAACATAACGTAATATACAGTGTAACATTGAAAATACCTTATAATATAACGTACTATGCAGCGTATCATTGAAAATACCTTATAATATATCGTAATATGCAGTGTATCATTGAAAATACCTTATAATATAACGTACTATGCAGCGTATCATTGAAAATACCTTATAATATATCGTAATATGCAGTGTATCATTGAAAATACCATATAATATAACGTAATATGCAGTGTATCATTGAAAATACCTTATATTATAACGTAATATGCCGTGTATCATTGAAAATACCTTGTAATATAACGTAATATGCCGTGTATCATTGAAAATACCTTGTAATATAACGTAATATGCAGTGTATCATTGAAAATACCTTATAATATAACGTACTATGCAGCGTATCATTGAAAATACCTTATAATATATCGTAATATGCAGTGTATCATTGAAAATACCATATAATATAACGTAATATGCAGTGTATCATTGAAAATACCTTATATTATAACGTAATATGCCGTGTATCATTGAAAATACCTTGTAATATAACGTAATATGCAGTGTATCATTGAAAATACCTTATAATATAACGTAATATGGAGTGTATCATTGAAAATACCTTATAATATTTCGTAATTTGTAGTGTATCATTGAAAATACCTTATAATATAACGAAATATGCAGTGTGTCATTGAACATACCTTATATTATGTCGTAGTTTATCATTGAAAATACCTTATAGTATAACGTAATATGCAGTGTATCATTGAAAATATCTTATAATATAATGTAATATGCAGTGTATCATTGAAAATACATTATAATATAACGTAATATGCAGTGTATCAATGAAAATACCTTATAATATAACGGAATTTGTAGTGTATCATTGAAAATACCTTATAATATAACGTAATATGCAGTGTATCATTGAAAATACCTTATAATATATCGTAATATGCAATGTATCATTGAAAATACCTTATAATATTCCGTAATTTGTAGTGTATCATTGAAAATACCTTATAATATAACGTAATATGCAGTGTATCATTGAAAATACCTAATAATATAACGTAATATGCAGTGTATCATTGAAAATACCTTATAATATAACGTACATTGCAGCGTATCACTGAAAATACCTTCTAATATATCGTAGTTTATCATTGAAAATACCTTATAATATAACGTAATATACAGTGTATCATTGAAAATACCTTATAATATAACGTAATATGCAGTGTATCATTGAAAATACCTTATAATATATAGTAGTTTATCATTGAAAATACCTTATAACATAACGTAATATACAGTGTAACATTGAAAATACCTTATAATATAACGTAATATGCAGTGTATCATTTAAAATACCTTATAATATATAGTAGTTTATCATTGAAAATACCTTATAACATAACGTAATATACAGTGTCACATTGAAAATACCTTATAATATAACGTACTATGCAGCGTATCATTGAAAATACCTTATAATATATCGTAATATGCAGTGTATCATTGAAAATACCATATAATATAACGTAATATGCAGTGTATCATTGAAAATACCTTATATTATAACGTAATATGCAGTGTATCATTGAAAATACCTTGTAATATAACGTAATATGCAGTGTATCATTGAAAATACCTTATAATATAACGTAATATGCAGTGTATCATTGAAAATACCTTATAATATATCGTAATATGCAATGTATCATTGAAAATACCTTATAATATTTCGTAATTTGTAGTATATCATTGAAAATACCTTATAATTTAGCGTAATATGCAGCGTATCATTGAAAATACCTTATAATATATCGTAATATGCAGTGTATCATTGAAAATACCATATAATATAACGTAATATGCAGTGTATCATTGAAAATACCTTATATTATAACGTAATATGCAGTGTATCATTGAAAATACCTTGTAATATAACGTAATATGCAGTGTATCATTGAAAATACCTTATAATATAACGTAATATGCAGTGTATCATTGAAAATACCTTATAATATATCGTAATATGCAATGTATCATTGAAAATACCTTATAATATTTCGTAATTTGTAGTATATCATTGAAAATACCTTATAATTTAGCGTAATATGCAGTGTATCATTGAAAATACCTTATAATATAACGTAATATGCAGTGTATCATTGAAAATACCTAATAATATAACGTAATATGCAGTGTATCATTGAAAATACCTTATAATATAACGTACATTGCAGCGTATCACTGAAAATACCTTCTAATATATCGTAGTTTATCATTGAAAATTCCTTATAATATAACGTAATATACAGTGTATCATTGAAAATACCTTATAATATAACGTAATATGCAGTGTATCATTGAAAATACCTTATAATATATAGTAGTTTATCATTGAAAATACCTTATAACATAACGTAATATACAGTGTAACATTGATAATACCTTATAATATAACGTACTATGCAGCGTATCATTGAAAATACCTTATAATATATCGTAATATGCAGTGTATCATTGAAAATACCATATAATATAACGTAATATGCAGTGTATCATTGAAAATACCTTATATTATAACGTAATATGCAGTGTATCATTGAAAATACCTTGTAATATAACGTAATATGCAGTGTATCATTGAAAATACCTTATAATATAACGTAATATGCAGTGTATCATTGAAAATACCTAATAATATAACGTAATATGCAGTGTATCATTGAAAATACCTTATAATATAACGTACATTGCAGCGTATCACTGAAAATACCTTCTAATATATCGTAGTTTATCATTGAAAATTCCTTATAATGTAACGTAATATACAGTGTATCATTGAAAATACCTTATAATATAACGTAATATGCAGTGTATCATTGAAAATACCTTATAATATATAGTAGTTTATCATTGAAAATACCTTATAACATAACGTAATATACAGTGTAACATTGAAAATACCTTATAATATAACGTACTATGCAGCGTATCATTGAAAATACCTTATAATATATCGTAATATGCAGTGTATCATTGAAAATACCATATAATATAACGTAATATGCAGTGTATCATTGAAAATACCTTATATTATAACGTAATATGCAGTGTATCATTGTAAATACCTTATAATATATCGTAGTTTATCATTGAAAATACCTTATAATATAACGTAATATGCAGTATATCATTGAAAATACCTTATAATATAACGTAATATGCAGTGTATCATTGAATATACCTTATAATATAACGTAATATGCAGTGTATCATAGAAAATACCATGTAATATAACGTAATATGCAGTGTATCATTGAAAATACCTTATAACATATCCTAATATGCAGTGTATCATAGAAAATACCTTATAATATAACGTAATATGCAGTATATCATTGAAAATACCTTATAATATAACGTAATATGCAGTGTATCATTGAAAATACCTTATAATATAACGTAATATGCAGTGTATCATTGAAAATACCTTGTAATATAACGTAATATGCAGTGTATCTTTGAAAATACCTTATAATATAACGTAATATGCAGTGTATCATTGTAAATACCTTATAATATATCGTAGTTTATCATTGAAAATACCTTATAATATAACGTAATATGCAGTATATCATTGAAAATACCTTATAATATATCGTAATATGCAGTGTATCATTGAAAATACCATATAATATAACGTAATATGCAGTGTATCATTGAAAATACCTTATATTATAACGTAATATGCAGTGTATCATTGAAAATACCTTGTAATATAACGTAATATGCAGTGTATCATTGAAAATACCTTATAATATAACGTAATATGCAGTGTATCATTGAAAATACCTTCTAATATATCGTAGTTTATCATTGAAAATACCTTATAATATAACGTAATATACAGTGTACCATTGAAAATACCTTATAATATAACGAAATATGCAGTGTATCATTGAAAATACCATATAATATAACGTACATTGCAGCGTATCACTGAAAATACCTTCTAATATATCGTAGTTTATCATTGAAAATACCTTATAATATAACGTAATATACAGTGTATCATTGAAAATACCTTATAATATAACGTAATATGCAGCGTATCATTGAAAATACCTTATAATATATCGTAATATGCAGTGTATCATTGAAAATACCTTATAATATAGCGTAATATGCAGTGTATCATTGAAAATGCCTTATAATATATCGGAATTTATAGTGTATCTTTGAAAATACCTTATAATATAACGTAATATGCAGTGTATCGTTGAAAATACCTTATTATATAACGTAATATGCAGTGTATCATTGAAAATACCTTATAATATTTCGTAATTTGTAGTGTATCATTGAAAATACCTTATAATATAACGAAATATGCAGTGTGTCATTGAACATACCTTATATTATGTCGTAGTTTATCATTGAAAATACCTTATAGTATAACGTAATATGCAGTGTATCATTGAAAATATCTTATAATATAATGTAATATGCAGTGTATCATTGAAAATGCCTTATATTATAACGTAATATGCAGTGTATCATTGAAAATACCTTATAATATAACGTAATATGCAGTGTATCATTGAAAATACCTAATAATATAACGTAATATGCAGTGTATCATTGAAAATACCTTATAATATAACGTACATTGCAGCGTATCACTGAAAATACCTTCTAATATATCGTAGTTTATCATTGAAAATTCCTTATAATATAACGTAATATACAGTGTATCATTGAAAATACCTTATAATATAACGTAATATGCAGTGTATCATTGAAAATACATTATAATATAACGTAATATGCAGTGTATCAATGAAAATACCTTATAATATAACGGAATTTGTAGTGTATCATTGAAAATACCTTATAATATAACGTAATATGCAGTGTATCATTGAAAATACCTTATAATATATCGTAATATGCAATGCATCATTGAAAATACCTTATAATATTCCGTAATTTGTAGTGTATCATTGAAAATACCTTCTAATATATAGTAGTTTATCGTTGAAAATACCTTATAACATAACGTAATATACAGTGTAACATTGAAAATACCTTATAATATAACGTACTATGCAGCGTATCATTGAAAATACCTTATAATATATCGTAATATGCAGTGTATCATTGAAAATACCTTATAATATAACGTACTATGCAGCGTATCATTGAAAATACCTTATAATATATCGTAATATGCAGTGTATCATTGAAAATACCATATAATATAACGTAATATGCAGTGTATCATTGAAAATACCTTATATTATAACGTAATATGCCGTGTATCATTGAAAATACCTTGTAATATAACGTAATATGCCGTGTATCATTGAAAATACCTTGTAATATAACGTAATATGCAGTGTATCATTGAAAATACCTTATAATATAACGTACTATGCAGCGTATCATTGAAAATACCTTATAATATATCGTAATATGCAGTGTATCATTGAAAATACCATATAATATAACGTAATATGCAGTGTATCATTGAAAATACCTTATATTATAACGTAATATGCCGTGTATCATTGAAAATACCTTGTAATATAACGTAATATGCAGTGTATCATTGAAAATACCTTATAATATAACGTAATATGGAGTGTATCATTGAAAATACCTTATAATATTTCGTAATTTGTAGTGTATCATTGAAAATACCTTATAATATAACGAAATATGCAGTGTGTCATTGAACATACCTTATATTATGTCGTAGTTTATCATTGAAAATACCTTATAGTATAACGTAATATGCAGTGTATCATTGAAAATATCTTATAATATAATGTAATATGCAGTGTATCATTGAAAATACCTTATAATATAACGTAATATACAGTGTAACATTGAAAATACCTTATAATATAACGTAATATGCAGTGTATCATTGAAAATACCTTATAATATATAGTAGTTTATCATTGAAAATACCTTATAACATAACGTAATATACAGTGTAACATTGAAAATACCTTATAATATAACGTACTATGCAGCGTATCATTGAAAATACCTTATAATATATCGTAATATGCAGTGTATCATTGAAAATACCATATAATATAACGTAATATGCAGTGTATCATTGAAAATACCTTATATTATAACGTAATATGCAGTGTATCATTGAAAATACCTTGTAATATAACGTAATATGCAGTGTATCATTGAAAATACCTTATAATATAACGTAATATGCAGTGTATCATTGAAAATACCTTATAATATATCGTAATATGCAATGTATCATTGAAAATACCTTATAATATTTCGTAATTTGTAGTATATCATTGAAAATACCTTATAATATAGCGTAATATGCAGTGTATCATTGAAAATACCTTATAATATAACGTAATATGCAGTGTATCATTGAAAATACCTAATAATATAACGTAATATGCAGTGTATCATTGAAAATACCTTATAATATAACGTACATTGCAGCGTATCACTGAAAATACCTTCTAATATATCGTAGTTTATCATTGAAAATTCCTTATAATATAACGTAATATACAGTGTATCATTGAAAATACCTTATAATATAACGTAATATGCAGTGTATCATTGAAAATACCTTATATTATAACGTAATATGCAGTGTATCATTGAAAATACCTTATAATATAACGTAATATGCAGTGTATCATTGAAAATACCTTATAATATAGCGTACTATGCAGTGTATCAATGAAAATACCTTATAATATAACGTAATATGCAGTGTATCATTGAAAATACATTATAATATAACGTAATATGCAGTGTATCAATGAAAATACCTTATAATATAACGGAATTTGTAGTGTATCATTGAAAATACCTTATAATATAACGTAATATGCAGTGTATCATTGAAAATACCTTATAATATATCGTAATATGCAATGCATCATTGAAAATACCTTATAATATTCCGTAATTTGTAGTGTATCATTGAAAATACCTTCTAATATATAGTAGTTTATCGTTGAAGATACCTTATAACATAACGTAATATACAGTGTAACATTGAAAATACCTTATAATATAACGTACTATGCAGCGTATCATTGAAAATACCTTATAATATATCGTAATATGCAGTGTATCATTGAAAATACCTTATAATATAACGTACTATGCAGCGTATCATTGAAAATACCTTATAATATATCGTAATATGCAGTGTATCATTGAAAATACCATATAATATAACGTAATATGCAGTGTATCATTGAAAATACCTTATATTATAACGTAATATGCCGTGTATCATTGAAAATACCTTGTAATATAACGTAATATGCCGTGTATCATTGAAAATACCTTGTAATATAACGTAATATGCAGTGTATCATTGAAAATACCTTATAATATAACGTACTATGCAGCGTATCATTGAAAATACCTTATAATATATCGTAATATGCAGTGTATCATTGAAAATACCATATAATATAACGTAATATGCAGTGTATCATTGAAAATACCTTATATTATAACGTAATATGCCGTGTATCATTGAAAATACCTTGTAATATAACGTAATATGCAGTGTATCATTGAAAATACCTTATAATATAACGTAATATGGAGTGTATCATTGAAAATACCTTATAATATTTCGTAATTTGTAGTGTATCATTGAAAATACCTTATAATATAACGAAATATGCAGTGTGTCATTGAACATACCTTATATTATGTCGTAGTTTATCATTGAAAATACCTTATAGTATAACGTAATATGCAGTGTATCATTGAAAATATCTTATAATATAATGTAATATGCAGTGTATCATTGAAAATACATTATAATATAACGTAATATGCAGTGTATCATTGAAAATACCTTATAATATAACGGAATTTGTAGTGTATCATTGAAAATACCTTATAATATATCGTAATATGCAATGTATCATTGAAAATACCTTATAATATTCCGTAATTTGTAGTGTATCATTGAAAATACCTTCTAATATATAGTAGTTTATCGTTGAAAATACCTTATAACATAACGTAATATACAGTGTAACATTGAAAATACCTTATAATATAACGTACTATGCAGCGTATCATTGAAAATACCTTATAATATATCGTAATATGCAGTGTATCATTGAAAATACCTTATAATATAACGTACTATGCAGCGTATCATTGAAAATACCTTATAATATATCGTAATATGCAGTGTATCATTGAAAATACCATATAATATAACGTAATATGCAGTGTATCATTGAAAATACCTTATATTATAACGTAATATGCCGTGTATCATTGAAAATACCTTGTAATATAACGTAATATGCCGTGTATCATTGAAAATACCTTGTAATATAACGTAATATGCAGTGTATCATTGAAAATACCTTATAATATAACGTACTATGCAGCGTATCATTGAAAATACCTTATAATATATCGTAATATGCAGTGTATCATTGAAAATACCATATAATATAACGTAATATGCAGTGTATCATTGAAAATACCTTATATTATAACGTAATATGCAGTGTATCATTGAAAATACCTTATAATATAACGTAATATGGAGTGTATCATTGAAAATACCTTATAATATTTCGTAATTTGTAGTGTATCATTGAAAATACCTTATAATATAACGAAATATGCAGTGTGTCATTGAACATACCTTATATTATGTCGTAGTTTATCATTGAAAATACCTTATAGTATAACGTAATATGCAGTGTATCATTGAAAATATCTTATAATATAATGTAATATGCAGTGTATCATTGAAAATACATTATAATATAACGTAATATGCAGTGTATCAATGAAAATACCTTATAATATAACGGAATTTGTAGTGTATCATTGAAAATACCTTATAATATAACGTAATATGCAGTGTATCATTGAAAATACCTTATAATATATCGTAATATGCAATGTATCATTGAAAATACCTTATAATATTCCGTAATTTGTAGTGTATCATTGAAAATACCTTATAATATAACGTAATATGCAGTGTATCATTGAAAATACCTAATAATATAACGTAATATGCAGTGTATCATTGAAAATACCTTATATTATAACGTAATATGCCGTGTATCATTGAAAATACCTTGTAATATAACGTAATATGCAGTGTATCATTGAAAATACCTTATAATATAACGTAATATGGAGTGTATCATTGAAAATACCTTATAATATTTCGTAATTTGTAGTGTATCATTGAAAATACCTTATAATATAACGAAATATGCAGTGTGTCATTGAACATACCTTATATTATGTCGTAGTTTATCATTGAAAATACCTTATAGTATAACGTAATATGCAGTGTATCATTGAAAATATCTTATAATATAATGTAATATGCAGTGTATCATTGAAAATACATTATAATATAACGTAATATGCAGTGTATCAATGAAAATACCTTATAATATAACGGAATTTGTAGTGTATCATTGAAAATACCTTATAATATAACGTAATATGCAGTGTATCATTGAAAATACCTTATAATATATCGTAATATGCAATGTATCATTGAAAATACCTTATAATATTCCGTAATTTGTAGTGTATCATTGAAAATACCTTATAATATAACGTAATATGCAGTGTATCATTGAAAATACCTAATAATATAACGTAATATGCAGTGTATCATTGAAAATACCTTATAATATAACGTACATTGCAGCGTATCACTGAAAATACCTTCTAATATATCGTAGTTTATCATTGAAAATACCTTATAATATAACGTAATATACAGTGTATCATTGAAAATACCTTATAATATAACGTAATATGCAGTGTATCATTGAAAATACCTTATAATATATAGTAGTTTATCATTGAAAATACCTTATAACATAACGTAATATACAGTGTAACATTGAAAATACCTTATAATATAACGTAATATGCAGTGTATCATTTAAAATACCTTATAATATATAGTAGTTTATCATTGAAAATACCTTATAACATAACGTAATATACAGTGTAACATTGAAAATACCTTATAATATAACGTACTATGCAGCGTATCATTGAAAATACCTTATAATATATCGTAATATGCAGTGTATCATTGAAAATACCATATAATATAACGTAATATGCAGTGTATCATTGAAAATACCTTATATTATAACGTAATATGCAGTGTATCATTGAAAATACCTTGTAATATAACGTAATATGCAGTGTATCATTGAAAATACCTTATAATATAACGTAATATGCAGTGTATCATTGAAAATACCTTATAATATATCGTAATATGCAATGTATCATTGAAAATACCTTATAATATTTCGTAATTTGTAGTATATCATTGAAAATACCTTATAATTTAGCGTAATATGCAGCGTATCATTGAAAATACCTTATAATATATCGTAATATGCAGTGTATCATTGAAAATACCATATAATATAACGTAATATGCAGTGTATCATTGAAAATACCTTATATTATAACGTAATATGCAGTGTATCATTGAAAATACCTTGTAATATAACGTAATATACAGTGTATCATTGAAAATACCTTATAATATAACGTAATATGCAGTGTATCATTGAAAATACCTTATAATATATCGTAATATGCAATGTATCATTGAAAATACCTTATAATATTTCGTAATTTGTAGTATATCATTGAAAATACCTTATAATTTAGCGTAATATGCAGTGTATCATTGAAAATACCTTATAATATAACGTAATATGCAGTGTATCATTGAAAATACCTAATAATATAACGTAATATGCAGTGTATCATTGAAAATACCTTATAATATAACGTACATTGCAGCGTATCACTGAAAATACCTTCTAATATATCGTAGTTTATCATTGAAAATTCCTTATAATATAACGTAATATACAGTGTATCATTGAAAATACCTTATAATATAACGTAATATGCAGTGTATCATTGAAAATACCTTATAATATATAGTAGTTTATCATTGAAAATACCTTATAACATAACGTAATATACAGTGTAACATTGATAATACCTTATAATATAACGTACTATGCAGCGTATCATTGAAAATACCTTATAATATATCGTAATATGCAGTGTATCATTGAAAATACCATATAATATAACGTAATATGCAGTGTATCATTGAAAATACCTTATATTATAACGTAATATGCAGTGTATCATTGAAAATACCTTGTAATATAACGTAATATGCAGTGTATCATTGAAAATACCTTATAATATAACGTAATATGCAGTGTATCATTGAAAATACCTAATAATATAACGTAATATGCAGTGTATCATTGAAAATACCTTATAATATAACGTACATTGCAGCGTATCACTGAAAATACCTTCTAATATATCGTAGTTTATCATTGAAAATTCCTTATAATGTAACGTAATATACAGTGTATCATTGAAAATACCTTATAATATAACGTAATATGCAGTGTATCATTGAAAATACCTTATAATATATAGTAGTTTATCATTGAAAATACCTTATAACATAACGTAATATACAGTGTAACATTGAAAATACCTTATAATATAACGTACTATGCAGCGTATCATTGAAAATACCTTATAATATATCGTAATATGCAGTGTATCATTGAAAATACCATATAATATAACGTAATATGCAGTGTATCATTGAAAATACCTTATATTATAACGTAATATGTAGTGTATCATTGTAAATACCTTATAATATATCGTAGTTTATCATTGAAAATACCTTATAATATAACGTAATATGCAGTATATCATTGAAAATACCTTATAATATAACGTAATATGCAGTGTATCATTGAATATACCTTATAATATAACGTAATATGCAGTGTATCATAGAAAATACCATGTAATATAACGTAATATGCAGTGTATCATTGAAAATACCTTATAACATATCCTAATATGCAGTGTATCATAGAAAATACCTTATAATATAACGTAATATGCAGCATATCATTGAAAATACCTTATAATATAACGTAATATGCAGTGTATCATTGAAAATACCTTATAATATAACGTTATATACAGTGTATCAATGAAAATACCTTATAATATAACGTAATATGCAGTGTATCTTTGAAAATACCTTATAATATAACGTAATATGCAGTGTATCATTGTAAATACCTTATAATATATCGTAGTTTATCATTGAAAATACCTTATAATATAACGTAATATGCAGTATATCATTGAAAATACCTTATAATATATCGTAATATGCAGTGTATCATTGAAAATACCATATAATATAACGTAATATGCAGTGTATCATTGAAAATACCTTATATTATAACGTAATATGCAGTGTATCATTGAAAATACCTTGTAATATAACGTAATATGCAGTGTATCATTGAAAATACCTTATAATATAACGTAATATGCAGTGTATCATTGAAAATACCTTCTAATATATCGTAGTTTATCATTGAAAATACCTTATAATATAACGTAATATACAGTGTACCATTGAAAATACCTTATAATATAACGAAATATGCAGTGTATCATTGAAAATACCTTATAATATAACGTACATTGCAGCGTATCACTGAAAATACCTTCTAATATATCGTAGTTTATCATTGAAAATACCTTATAATATAACGTAATATACAGTGTATCATTGAAAATACCTTATAATATAACGTAATATGCAGCGTATCATTGAAAATACCTTATAATATATCGTAATATGCAGTGTATCATTGAAAATACCATATAATGTAACGTAATATGCAGTGTATCATTGAAAATACCTTATATTATAACGTAATATGCAGTGTATCATTGAAAATACCTTGTAATATAACGTAATATGCAGTGTATCATTGAAAATACCTTATAATATAACGTAATATGCAGTGTATCATTGAAAATACCTTCTAATATATCGTAGTTTATCATTGAAAATACCTTATAATATAACGTAATATACAGTGTACCATTGAAAATACCTTATAATATAACGAAATATGCAGTGTATCACTGAAAATACCTTCTAATATATCGTAGTTTATCATTGAAAATACCTTATAATATAACGTAATATGCAGTGTATCATTGAAAATACCTTATAATATAGCGTACTATGCAGTGTATCATTGAAAATACCTTATAATATAGCGTAATATGCAGTGTATCATTGAAAATACCTTATAATATATCGTAGTTTATCATTGAAAATGCCTTATAATGTAACGTAATATGGAGTGTTTCAATGAAAATACCTTATAATATAACGGAATATGCAGTGTATCGTTGAAAATACCTTATAATATAACGTAATATGCATTGTATCATTGAAAATGCCTTATAATATATCGGAATTTATAGTGTATCTTTGAAAATACCTTATAATATAACGTAATATGCAGTGTATCGTTGAAAATACCTTATAATATAACGTAATATGCAGTGTATCATTGAAAATACCTTATAATATTTCGTAATTTGTAGTGTATCATTGAAAATACCTTGTAATATAACGTAATATGCAGTGTATCATTGAAAATACCTTTTAATATATCGTAGTTTATCATTGAAAATGCCTTATAATCTAACGTAATATGGAGTGTTTCAATGAAAATACCTTATAATACAACGGAATATGCAGAGTATCATTGAAAATACCTTATAATATATCGTAATATGCAGTGTATCATTGAAAATACCTTATAATATTTCGTAATTTGTAGTGTATCATTGAAAATACCTTATAATATAGCGTACTATGCAGTGTATCAATGAAAATACCTTATAATATAACGTAATATGCAGTGTATCATTGAAAATACATTATAATATAACGTAATATGCAGTGTATCAATGAAAATACCTTATAATATAACGGAATTTGTAGTGTATCATTGAAAATACCTTATAATATATCGTAATATGCAATGTATCATTGAAAATACCTTATAATATTCCGTAATTTGTAGTGTATCATTGAAAATACCTTATAATATAACGTAATATGCAGTGTATCATTGAAAATACCTAATAATATAACGTAATATGCAGTGTATCATTGAAAATACCTTATAATATAACGTACATTGCAGCGTATCACTGAAAATACCTTCTAATATATCGTAGTTTATCATTGAAAATACCTTATAATATAACGTAATATACAGTGTATCATTGAAAATACCTTATAATATAACGTAATATGCAGCGTATCATTGAAAATACCTTATAATATATCGTAATATGCAGTGTATCATTGAAAATACCATATAATGTAACGTAATATGCAGTGTATCATTGAAAATACCTTATATTATAACGTAATATGCAGTGTATCATTGAAAATACCTTGTAATATAACGTAATATGCAGTGTATCATTGAAAATACCTTATAATATAACGTAATATGCAGTGTATCATTGAAAATACCTTCTAATATATCGTAGTTTATCATTGAAAATACCTTATAATATAACGTAATATACAGTGTACCATTGAAAATACCTTATAATATAACGAAATATGCAGTGTATCACTGAAAATACCTTCTAATATATCGTAGTTTATCATTGAAAATACCTTATAATATAACGTAATATGCAGTGTATCATTGAAAATACCTTATAATATAGCGTACTATGCAGTGTATCATTGAAAATACCTTATAATATAGCGTAATATGCAGTGTATCATTGAAAATACCTTATAATATATCGTAGTTTATCATTGAAAATGCCTTATAATGTAACGTAATATGGAGTGTTGCAATGAAAATACCTTATAATATAACGGAATATGCAGTGTATCGTTGAAAATACCTTATAATATAACGTAATATGCATTGTATCATTGAAAATGCCTTATAATATATCGGAATTTATAGTGTATCATTGAAAATACCTTATAATATAACGTAATATGCAGTGTATCATTGAAAATACCTTATAATATATAGTAATATGCAATGTATCATTGAAAATACCTTATAATATTTCGTAATTTGTAGTATATCATTGAAAATACCTTATAATATAGCGTAATATGCAGTGTATCATTGAAAATACCTTATAATATAACGTAATATGCAGTGTATCATTGAAAATACCTTATAATATATAGTAGTTTATCATTGAAAATACCTTATAACAAAACGTAATATACAGTGTAACATTGAAAATACCTTATAATATAACGTACT
The DNA here is from genome assembly GCA_916610255.1 of Lasioglossum lativentre. Lineage (NCBI taxonomy): Eukaryota > Metazoa > Arthropoda > Insecta > Hymenoptera > Halictidae > Lasioglossum > Lasioglossum lativentre. Next base: position 23,977 of record CAKAJI010000837.1, read on the forward strand.
ATGCAGCGTATCATTGAAAATACCTTATAATATATCGTAATATGCAGTGTATCATTGAAAATACCATATAATATAACGTAATATGCAGTGTATCATTGAAAATACCTTATATTATAACGTAATATGCAGTGTATCATTGAAAATACCTTGTAATATAACGTAATATGCAGTGTATCATTGAAAATACCTTATAATATAGCGTACTATGCAGTGTATCATTGAAAATACCTTATAATATAGCGTAATATGCAGTGTATCATTGAAAATACCTTATAATATATCGTAGTTTATCATTGAAAATGCCTTATAATGTAACGTAATATGGAGTGTTTCAATGAAAATACCTTATAATATAACGGAATATGCAGTGTATCGTTGAAAATACCTTATAATATAACGTAATATGCATTGTATCATTGAAAATGCCTTATAATATATCGGAATTTATAGTGTATCTTTGAAAATACCTTATAATATAACGTAATATGCAGTGTATCGTTGAAAATACCTTATAATATAACGTAATATGCAGTGTATCATTGAAAATACCTTATAATATTTCGTAATTTGTAGTGTATAATTGAAAATACCTTATAATATAACGTAATATGCAGTGTATCATTGAAAATACCTTATAATATTTCGTAATTTGTAGTGTATCATTGAAAATACCTTATAATATAACGAAATATGCAGTGTGTCATTGAACATACCTTATATTATGTCGTAGTTTATCATTGAAAATACCTTATATTATAACGTAATATGCAGTGTATCATTGAAAATATCTTATAATATAATGTAATATGCAGTGTATCATTGAAAATGCCTTATATTATAACGTAATATGCAGTGTATCATTGAAAATACCTTGTAATATAACGTAATATGCAGTGTATCATTGAAAATACCTTTTAATATATCGTAGTTTATCATTGAAAATGCCTTATAATGTAACGTAATATGGAGTGTTTCAATGAAAATACCTTATAATACAACGGAATATGCAGAGTATCATTGAAAATACCTTATAATATAACGTAATATGCAGTGTATCATTGAAAATACCTTATAATATTTCGTAATTTGTAGTGTATCATTGAAAATACCTTATAATATAGCGTACTATGCAGTGTATCAATGAAAATACCTTATAATATTTCGTAATTTGTAGTATATCATTGAAAATACCTTGTAATATAACGTAATATGCAGTGTATCATTGAAAATACCTTATAATATAACGTAATATGCAGTGTATCATTGAAAATACCTTCTAATATATCGTAGTTTATCGTTGAAAATACCTTATAATATAACGTAATATACAGTGTATCATTGAAAATACCTTATAATATTCCGTAATTTGTAGTGTATCATTGAAAATACCTTATAATATAACGTAATATGCAGTGTATCATTGAAAATACCTAATAATATAACGTAATATGCAGTGTATCATTGAAAATACCTTATAATATAACGTACATTGCAGCGTATCACTGAAAATACCTTCTAATATATCGTAGTTTATCATTGAAAATACCTTATAATATAACGTAATATACAGTGTATCATTGAAAATACCTTATAATATAACGTAATATGCAGTGTATCATTGAAAATACCTTATAATATATAGTAGTTTATCATTGAAAATACCTTATAATATAACGTAATATGCAGTGTATCATTGAAAATACCTTATATTATAACGTAATATGCAGTGTATCATTGAAAATACCTTGTAATATAACGTAATATGCAGTGTATCATTGAAAATACCTTATATTATAACGTAATATGCAGTGTATCATTGAAAATACCTTGTAATATAACGTAATATGCAGTGTATCATTGAAAATACCTTATAATATAACGTAATATGCAGTGTGTCATTGAACATACCTTATATTATGTCGTAGTTTATCATTGAAAATACCTTATAGTATAACGTAATATGCAGTGTATCATTGATAATACCTTACAATATATCGTAATTTGTAGTGTATCATTGAAAATACCTTATAATATAGCGTACTATGCAGTGTATCATTGAAAATACCTTATAATATAACGTAATATGCAGTGTATCATTGAAAATACCTTATAATATAGCGTAATATGCAGTGTATCATTGAAAATACCTTATAATATAACGTAATATGCAGTGTATCATTGAAAATACCTTATATTATAACGTAATATGCAGTGTATCATTGAAAATACGTTATAATATAGCGTAATGTGCAGTGTATCATTGTAAATACCTTATAATATATCGTAGTTTATCATTGAAAATACCTTATAATATAACGTAATATGCAGTATATCATTGAAAATACCTTATAATATAGCGTAATATGCAGTGTATCATTGAATATACCTTCTAATATAACGTACTATGCAGTGTATCATTGAAAATACCTTATAATATAACGTACTATGCAGTGTATCATTGAAAATACCTTATAATATATCGTAATATGCAGTGTATCATTGAAAATACCATATAATATAACGTAATATGCAGTGTATCATTGAAAATACCTTATAATATAACGTAATATGCCGTGTATCATTGAAAATACCTTGTAATATAACGTAATATGCAGTGTATCATTGAAAATACCTTATAATATAACGTAATATGCAGTGTATCATTGAAAATACCTTATAATATTTCGTAATTTGTAGTGTATCATTGAAAATACCTTATAATATAACGAAATATGCAGTGTGTCATTGAACATACCTTATATTATGTCGTAGATTATCATTGAAAATACCTTATAGTATAACGTAATATGCAGTGTATCATTGAAAATATCTTATAATATAATGTAATATGCAGTGTATCATTGAAAATGCCTTATATTATAACGTAATATGCAGTGTATCATTGAAAATACCTTGTAATATAACGTAATATGCAGTGTATCATTGAAAATACCTTTTAATATAACGTAATATGCAGTGTATCATTGAAAATACCTTTTAATATATCGTAGTTTATCATTGAAAATGCCTTATAATGTAACGTAATATGGAGTGTTTCAATGAAAATACCTTATAATACAACGGAATATGCAGAGTATCATTGAAAATACCTTATAATATAACGTAATATGCAGTGTATCATTGAAAATACCTTATAATATTTCGTAATTTGTAGTGTATCATTGAAAATACCTTATAATATAGCGTACTATGCAGTGTATCAATGAAAATACCTTATAATATAACGTAATATGCAGTGTATCATTGAAAATACATTATAATATAACGTAATATGCAGTGTATCAATGAAAATACCTTATAATATAACGGAATTTGTAGTGTATCATTGAAAATACCTTATAATATAACGTAATATGCAGTGTATCATTGAAAATAGCTTATAATATATCGTAATATGCAATGTATCATTGAAAATACCTTATAATATTCCGTAATTTGTAGTGTATCATTGAAAATACCTTATAATATAACGTAATATGCAGTGTATCATTGAAAATACCTTATAATATATAGTAGTTTATCATTGAAAATACCTTATAACATAACGTAATATACAGTGTAACATTGAAAATACCTTATAATATAACGTAATATGCAGCGTATCATTGAAAATACCTTATAATATATCGTAATATGCAGTGTATCATTGAAAATACCATATAATATAACGTAATATGCAGTGTGTCATTGAACATACCTTATATTATGTCGTAGTTTATCATTGAAAATACCTTATAGTATAACGTAATATGCAGTGTATCATTGATAATACCTTACAATATATCGTAATTTGTAGTGTATCATTGAAAATACCTTATAATATAGCGTACTATGCAGTGTATCATTGAAAATACCTTATAATATAACGTAATATGCAGTGTATCATTGAAAATACCTTATAATATAGCGTAATATGCAGTGTATCATTGAAAATACCTTATAATATAACGTAATATGCAGTGTATCATTGAAAATACCTTATATTATAACGTAATATGCAGTGTATCATTGAAAATACGTTATAATATAGCGTAATGTGCAGTGTATCATTGTAAATACCTTATAATATATCGTAGTTTATCATTGAAAATACCTTATAATATAACGTAATATGCAGTATATCATTGAAAATACCTTATAATATAGCGTAATATGCAGTGTATCATTGAATATACCTTCTAATATAACGTACTATGCAGTGTATCATTGAAAATACCTTATAATATAACGTACTATGCAGCGTATCATTGAAAATACCTTATAATATATCGTAATATGCAGTGTATCATTGAAAATACCATATAATATAACGTAATATGCAGTGTATCATTGAAAATACCTTATATTATAACGTAATATGCCGTGTATCATTGAAAATACCTTGTAATATAACGTAATATGCAGTGTATCATTGAAAATACCTTATAATATAACGTAATATGCAGTGTATCATTGAAAATACCTTATAATATTTCGTAATTTGTAGTGTATCATTGAAAATACCTTATAATATAACGAAATATGCAGTGTGTCATTGAACATACCTTATATTATGTCGTAGATTATCATTGAAAATACCTTATAGTATAACGTAATATGCAGTGTATCATTGAAAATATCTTATAATATAATGTAATATGCAGTGTATCATTGAAAATGCCTTATATTATAACGTAATATGCAGTGTATCATTGAAAATACCTTGTAATATAACGTAATATGCAGTGTATCATTGAAAATACCTTTTAATATAACGTAATATGCAGTGTATCATTGAAAATACCTTTTAATATATCGTAGTTTATAATTGAAAATGCCTTATAATGTAACGTAATATGGAGTGTTTCAATGAAAATACCTTATAATACAACGGAATATGCAGAGTATCATTGAAAATACCTTATAATATAACGTAATATGCAGTGTATCATTGAAAATACCTTATAATATTTCGTAATTTGTAGTGTATCATTGAAAATACCTTATAATATAGCGTACTATGCAGTGTATCAATGAAAATACCTTATAATATAACGTAATATGCAGTGTATCATTGAAAATACATTATAATATAACGTAATATGCAGTGTATCAATGAAAATACCTTATAATACAACGGAATTTGTAGTGTATCATTGAAAATACCTTATAATATAACGTAATATGCAGTGTATCATTGAAAATAGCTTATAATATATCGTAATATGCAATGTATCATTGAAAATACCTTATAATATTCCGTAATTTGTAGTGTATCATTGAAAATACCTTATAATATAACGTAATATGCAGTGTATCATTGAAAATACCTTATAATATATAGTAGTTTATCATTGAAAATACCTTATAACATAACGTAATATACAGTGTAACATTGAAAATACCTTATAATATAACGTAGTATGCAGCGTATCATTGAAAATACCTTATAATATATCGTAATATGCAGTGTATCATTGAAAATACCATATAATATAACGTAATATGCAGTGTATCATTGAAAATACCTTATATTATAACGTAATATGCCGTGTATCATTGAAAATACCTTGTAATATAACGTAATATGCAGTGTATAATTGAAAATACCTTATAATATAACGTAATATGCAGTGTATCATTGAAAATACCTTTTAATATATCGTAGTTTATCATTGAAAATGCCTTATAATGTAACGTAATATGGAGTGTTTCAATGAAAATACCTTATAATACAACGGAATATGCAGAGTATCATTGAAAATACCTTATAATATAACGTAATATGCAGTGTATCATTGAAAATACCTTATAATATATAGTAATATGCAATGTATCATTGAAAATACCTTATAATATAACGAAATATGCAGTGTGTCATTGAACATACCTTATATTATGTCGTAGTTTATCATTGAAAATACCTTATAGTATAACGTAATATGCAGTGTATCATTGAAAATATCTTATAATATAATGTAATATGCAGTGTATCATTGAAAATGCCTTATATTATAACGTAATATGCAGTGTATCATTGAAAATACCTTGTAATATAACGTAATATGCAGTGTATCATTGAAAATACCTTTTAATATATCGTAGTTTATCATTGAAAATGCCTTATAATGTAACGTAATATGGAGTGTTTCAATGAAAATACCTTATAATACAACGGAATATGCAGAGTATCATTGAAAATACCTTATAATATAACGTAATATGCAGTGCATCATTGAAAATACCTTATAATATTTCGTAATTTGTAGTGTATCATTGAAAATGCCTTATAATATAGCGTACTATGCAGTGTATCAATGAAAATACCTTATAATATAACGTAATATGCAGTGTATCATTGAAAATACATTATAATATAACGTAATATGCAGTGTATCAATGAAAATACCTTATAATATAACGGAATTTGTAGTGTATCATTGAAAATACCTTATAATATAACGTAATATGCAGTGTATCATTGAAAATACCTTATAATATATCGTAATATGCAATGTATCATTGAAAATACCTTATAATATTCCGTAATTTCTAGTGTATCATTGAAAATACCTTATAATATAACGTAATATGCAGTGTATCATTGAAAATACCTAATAATATAACGTAATATGCAGTGTATCATTGAAAATACCTTATAATATAACGTACATTGCAGCGTATCACTGAAAATACCTTCTAATATATCGTAGTTTATCATTGAAAATACCTTATAATATAACCTAATATACAGTGTATCATTGAAAATACCTTATAATATAACGTAATATGCAGTGTATCATTGAAAATACCTTATAATATATAGTAGTTTATCATTGAAAATACCTTATAATATAACGTAATATGCAGTGTATCATTGTAAATACCTTATAATATATCGTAGTTTATCATTGAAAATACCTTATAATATAACGTAATATGCAGTATATCATTGAAAATACCTTATAATATAGCGTAATATGCAGTGTATCATTGAATATACCTTATAATATAACGTACTATGCAGTGTATCATTGAAAATACCTTATAATATAACGTACTATGCAGCGTATCATTGAAAATACCTTATAATATATCGTAATATGCAGTGTATCATTGAAAATACCATATAATATAACGTAATATGCAGTGTATCATTGAAAATACCTTATATTATAACGTAATATGCCGTGTATCATTGAAAATACCTTGTAATATAACGTAATATGCAGTGTATCATTGAAAATACCTTATAATATAACGTAATATGCAGTGTATCATTGAAAATACCTTATAATATTTCGTAATTTGTAGTGTATCATTGAAAATACCTTATAATATAACGAAATATGCAGTGTGTCATTGAACATACCTTATATTATGTCGTAGTTTATCATTGAAAATACCTTATAGTATAACGTAATATGCAGTGTATCATTGAAAATATCTTATAATATAATGTAATATGCAGTGTATCATTGAAAATGCCTTATATTATAACGTAATATGCAGTGTATCATTGAAAATACCTTATAATACAACGGAATATGCAGAGTATCATTGAAAATACCTTATAATATAACGTAATATACAGTGTAACATTGAAAATACCTTATGATATAACGTAATATGCAGTGTATCATTGAAAATACCTTATAATATATCGTAATATGCAATGTATCATTGAAAATACCTTATAATATTCCGTAATTTGTAGTGTATCATTGAAAATACCTTATATTATAACGTAATATGCAGTGTATCATTGAAAATACCTTGTAATATAACGTAATATGCAGTGTATCATTGAAAATACCTTATATTATAACGTAATATGCTGTGTATCATTGAAAATACCTTGTAATATAACGTAATATGCAGTGTATCATTGAAAATACCTTATAATATAACGTAATATGCAGTGTGTCATTGAACATACCTTATATTATGTCGTAGTTTATCATTGAAAATACCTTATAGTATAACGTAATATGCAGTGTATCATTGATAATACCTTACAATATATCGTAATTTGTAGTGTATCATTGAAAATACCTTATAATATAGCGTACTATGCAGTGTATCATTGAAAATACCTTATAATATAACGTAATATGCAGTATATCATTGAAAATACCTTATAATATAGCGTAATATGCAGTGTATCATTGAATATACCTTATAATATAACGTACTATGCAGTGTATCATTGAAAATACCTTATAATATAACGTAATATGCAGTGTATCATTGAAAATACCTTATAATATAACGTAATATGCAGTGTATCATTGAAAATACCTTATAATATAACGTACATTGCAGCGTGTCACTGAAAATACCTTCTAATATATCGTAGTTTATCATTGAAAATACCTTATAATATAACGTAATATACAGTGTATCATTGAAAATACCTTATAATATAACGTAATATGCAGTGTATCATTGAAAATACCTTATAATATATAGTAGTTTATCATTGAAAATACCTTATAACAAAACGTAATATACAGTGTAACATTGAAAATACCTTATAATATAACGTACTATGCAGCGTATCATTGAAAATACCTTATAATATATCGTAATATGCAGTGTATCATTGAAAATACCATATAATATAACGTAATATGCAGTGTATCATTGAAAATACCTTATATTATAACGTAATATGCAGTGTATCATTGAAAATACCTTGTAATATAACGTAATATGCAGTGTATCATTGAAAATACCTTATAATATAGCGTACTATGCAGTGTATCATTGAAAATACCTTATAATATAGCGTAATATGCAGTGTATCATTGAAAATGCCTTATAATATATCGGAATTTATAGTGTATCTTTGAAAATACCTTATAATATAACGTAATATGCAGTGTATCGTTGAAAATACCTTATTATATAACGTAATATGCAGTGTATCATTGAAAATACCTTATAATATTTCGTAATTTGTAGTGTATCATTGAAAATACCTTATAATATAACGAAATATGCAGTGTGTCATTGAACATACCTTATATTATGTCGTAGTTTATCATTGAAAATACCTTATAGTATAACGTAATATGCAGTGTATCATTGAAAATATCTTATAATATAATGTAATATGCAGTGTATCATTGAAAATGCCTTATATTATAACGTAATATGCAGTGTATCATTGAAAATACCTTGTAATATAACGTAATATGCAGTGTATCATTGAAAATACCTTTTAATATATCGTAGTTTATCATTGAAAATGCCTTATAATGTAACGTAATATGGAGTGTTTCAATGAAAATACCTTATAATACAACGGAATATGCAGAGTATCATTGAAAATACCTTATAATATAACGTAATATGCAGTGTATCATTGAAAATACCTTATAATATTTCGTAATTTGTAGTGTATCATTGAAAATACCTTATAATATAGCGTACTATGCAGTGTATCAATGAAAATACCTTATAATATAACGTAATATGCAGTGTATCATTGAAAATACATTATAATATAACGTAATATGCAGTGTATCAATGAAAATACCTTATAATATAACGGAATTTGTAGTGTATCATTGAAAATACCTTATATTATAACGTAATATGCAGTGTATCATTGAAAATACCTTGTAATATAACGTAATATGCAGTGTATCATTGAAAATACCTTATAATATAACGTAATATGCAGTGTATCATTGAAAATACCTTATGATATAACGTAATATGCAGTGTATCATTGAAAATACCTTATAATATATCGTAATATGCAATGTATCATTGAAAATACCTTATAATATTCCGTAATTTGTAGTGTATCATTGAAAATACCTTATATTATAACGTAATATGCAGTGTATCATTGAAAATACCTTGTAATATAACGTAATATGCAGTGTATCATTGAAAATACCTTATATTATAACGTAATATGCTGTGTATCATTGAAAATACCTTGTAATATAACGTAATATGCAGTGTATCATTGAAAATACCTTATAATATAACGTAATATGCAGTGTGTCATTGAAAATACCTTATAATATGTCGTAGTTTATCATTGAAAATACCTTATAGTATAACGTAATATGCAGTGTATCATTGATAATACCTTACAATATATCGTAATTTGTAGTGTATCATTGAAAATACCTTATAATATAGCGTACTATGCAGTGTATCATTGAAAATACCTTATAATATAACGTAATATGCAGTGTATCATTGAAAATACCTTATAATATAGCGTAATATGCAGTGTATCATTGAATATACCTTATAATATAACGTACTATGCAGTGTATCATTGAAAATACCTTATAATATAACGTAATATGCAGTGTATCATTGAAAATACCTAATAATAGAACGTAATATGCAGTGTATCATTGAAAATACCTTATAATATAACGTACATTGCAGCGTGTCACTGAAAATACCTTCTAATATATCGTAGTTTATCATTGAAAATACCTTATAATATAACGTAATATACAGTGTATCATTGAAAATACCTTATAATATAACGTAATATGCAGTGTATCATTGAAAATACCTTATAATATATAGTAGTTTATCATTGAAAATACCTTATAACAAAACGTAATATACAGTGTAACATTGAAAATACCTTATAATATAACGTACTATGCAGCGTATCATTGAAAATACCTTATAATATATCGTAATATGCAGTGTATCATTGAAAATACCATATAATATAACGTAATATGCAGTGTATCATTGAAAATACCTTATATTATAACGTAATATGCAGTGTATCATTGAAAATACCTTGTAATATAACGTAATATGCAGTGTATCATTGAAAATACCTTATAATATAGCGTACTATGCAGTGTATCATTGAAAATACCTTATAATATAGCGTAATATGCAGTGTATCATTGAAAATGCCTTATAATATATCGGAATTTATAGTGTATCTTTGAAAATACCTTATAATATAACGTAATATGCAGTGTATCGTTGAAAATACCTTATTATATAACGTAATATGCAGTGTATCATTGAAAATACCTTATAATATTTCGTAATTTGTAGTGTATCATTGAAAATACCTTATAATATAACGAAATATGCAGTGTGTCATTGAACATACCTTATATTATGTCGTAGTTTATCATTGAAAATACCTTATAGTATAACGTAATATGCAGTGTATCATTGAAAATATCTTATAATATAATGTAATATGCAGTGTATCATTGAAAATGCCTTATATTATAACGTAATATGCAGTGTATCATTGAAAATACCTTGTAATATAACGTAATATGCAGTGTATCATTGAAAATACCTTTTAATATATCGTAGTTTATCATTGAAAATGCCTTATAATGTAACGTAATATGGAGTGTTTCAATGAAAATACCTTATAATACAACGGAATATGCAGAGTATCATTGAAAATACCTTATAATATAACGTAATATGCAGTGTATCATTGAAAATACCTTATAATATTTCGTAATTTGTAGTGTATCATTGAAAATACCTTATAATATAGCGTACTATGCAGTGTATCAATGAAAATACCTTATAATATAACGTAATATGCAGTGTATCATTGAAAATACATTATAATATAACGTAATATGCAGTGTATCAATGAAAATACCTTATAATATAACGGAATTTGTAGTGTATCATTGAAAATACCTTATATTATAACGTAATATGCAGTGTATCATTGAAAATACCTTGTAATATAACGTAATATGCAGTGTATCATTGAAAATACCTTATAATATAACGTAATATGCAGTGTATCATTGAAAATACCTTCTAATATATAGTAGTTTATCGTTGAAAATACCTTATAACATAACGTAATATACAGTGTAACATTGAAAATACCTTATAATATAACGTACTATGCAGCGTATCATTGAAAATACCTTATAATATATCGTAATATGCAGTGTTTCATTGAAAATACCTTATAATATAACGTACTATGCAGCGTATCATTGAAAATACCTTATAATATATCGTAATATGCAGTGTATCATTGAAAATACCATATAAAATAACGCAATATGCAGTGTATCATTGAAAATACCTTATATTATAACGTAATATGCCGTGTATCATTGAAAATACCTTGTAATATAACGTAATATGCAGTGTATCATTGAAAATACCTTTTAATATATCGTAGTTTATCATTGAAAATGCCTTATAATGTAACGTAATATGGAGTGTTTCAATGAAAATACCTTATAATACAACGGAATATGCAGAGTATCATTGAAAATACCTTATAATATAACGTAATATGCAGTGTATCATTGAAAATACCTTATAATATTTCGTAATTTGTAGTGTATCATTGAAAATACCTTATAATATAGCGTACTATGCAGTGTATCAATGAAAATACCTTATAATATAACGTAATATGCAGTGTATCATTGAAAATACATTATAATATAACGTAATATGCAGTGTATCAATGAAAATACCTTATAATATAACGGAATTTGTAGTGTATCATTGAAAATACCTTATAATATAACGTAATATGCAGTGTATCATTGAAAATACCTTATAATATATCGTAATATGCAATGTATCATTGAAAATACCTTATAATATTCCGTAATTTGTAGTGTATCATTGAAAATACCTTATAATATAACGTAATATGCAGTGTATCATTGAAAATACCTAATAATATAACGGAATTTGTAGTGTATCATTGAAAATACCTTATAATATAACGTAATATGCAGTGTATCATTGAAAATACCTTATAATATATCGTAATATGCAATGTATCATTGAAAATACCTTATAATATTCCGTAATTTGTAGTGTATCATTGAAAATACCTTATAATATAACGTAATATGCAGTGTATCATTGAAAATACCTAATAATATAACGTAATATGCAGTGTATCATTGAAAATACCTTATAATACAACGTACATTGCAGCGTATCACTGAAAATACCTTCTAATATATCGTAGTTTATCATTGAAAATACCATATAATATAACGTAATATACAGTGTATCATTGAAAATACCTTATAATATAACGTAATATGCAGTGTATCATTGAAAATACCTTATAATATATAGTAGTTTATCATTGAAAATACCTTATAACATAACGTAATATACAGTGTAACATTGAAAATACCTTATAATATAACGTACTATGCAGCGTATCATTGAAAATACCTTATAATATATCGTAATATGCAGTGTATCATTGAAAATACCATATAATATAACGTAATATGCAGTGTATCATTGAAAATACCTTATAATATATCGTAATATGCAATGTATCATTGAAAATACCTTATAATATTCCGTAATTTGTAGTGTATCATTGAAAATACCTTATAATATAACGTAATATGCAGTGTATCATTGAAAATACCTAATAATATAACGTAATATGCAGTGTATCATTGAAAATACCTTATAATACAACGTACATTGCAGCGTATCACTGAAAATACCTTCTAATATATCGTAGTTTATCATTGAAAATACCATATAATATAACGTAATATACAGTGTATCATTGAAAATACCTTATAATATAACGTAATATGCAGTGTATCATTGAAAATACCTTATAATATATAGTAGTTTATCATTGAAAATACCTTATAACATAACGTAATATACAGTGTAACATTGAAAATACCTTATAATATAACGTACTATGCAGCGTATCATTGAAAATACCTTATAATATATCGTAATATGCAGTGTATCATTGAAAATACCATATAATATAACGTAATATGCAGTGTATCATTGAAAATACCTTATATTATAACGTAATATGCAGTGTATCATTGAAAATACCTTATAATATAACGTAATATGCAGTGTATCATTGAAAATACCTTATAATATAACGTAATATGCAGTGTGTCATTGAACATACCTTATATTATGTCGTAGTTTATCATTGAAAATACCTTATAGTATAACGTAATATGCAGTGTATCATTGATAATACCTTACAATATATCGTAATTTGTAGTGTATCATTGAAAATACCTTATAATATAGCGTACTATGCAGTGTATCATTGAAAATACCTTATAATATAACGTAATATGCAGTATATCATTGAAAATACCTTATAATATAGCGTAATATGCAGTGTATCATTGAATATACCTTATAATATAACGTACTATGCAGTGTATCATTGAAAATACCTTATAATATAACGTAATATGCAGTGTATCATTGAAAATACCTAATAATAGAACGTAATATGCAGTGTATCATTGAAAATACCTTATAATATAACGTACATTGCAGCGTGTCACTGAAAATACCTTCTAATATATCGTAGTTTATCATTGAAAATACCTTATAATATAACGTAATATACAGTGTATCATTGAAAATACCTTATAATATAACGTAATATGCAGTGTATCATTGAAAATACCTTATAATATATAGTAGTTTATCATTGAAAATACCTTATAACAAAACGTAATATACAGTGTAACATTGAAAATACCTTATAATATAACGTACTATGCAGCGTATCAGTGAAAATACCTTATAATATATCGTAATATGCAGTGTATCATTGAAAATACCATATAATATAACGTAATATGCAGTGTATCATTGAAAATACCTTATATTATAACGTAATATGCAGTGTATCATTGAAAATACCTTGTAATATAACGTAATATGCAGTGTATCATTGAAAATACCTTATAATATAGCGTACTATGCAGTGTATCATTGAAAATACCTTATAATATAGCGTAATATGCAGTGTATCATTGAAAATGCCTTATAATATATCGGAATTTATAGTGTATCTTTGAAAATACCTTATAATATAACGTAATATGCAGTGTATCGTTGAAAATACCTTATTATATAACGTAATATGCAGTGTATCATTGAAAATACCTTATAATATTTCGTAATTTGTAGTGTATCATTGAAAATACCTTATAATATAACGAAATATGCAGTGTGTCATTGAACATACCTTATATTATGTCGTAGTTTATCATTGAAAATACCTTATAGTATAACGTAATATGCAGTGTATCATTGAAAATATCTTATAATATAATGTAATATGCAGTGTATCATTGAAAATGCCTTATATTATAACGTAATATGCAGTGTATCATTGAAAATACCTTGTAATATAACGTAATATGCAGTGTATCATTGAAAATACCTTTTAATATATCGTAGTTTATCATTGAAAATGCCTTATAATGTAACGTAATATGGAGTGTTTCAATGAAAATACCTTATAATACAACGGAATATGCAGAGTATCATTGAAAATACCTTATAATATAACGTAATATGCAGTGTATCGTTGAAAATACCTTATAATATTTCGTAATTTGTAGTGTATCATTGAAAATACCTAATAATATAACGTAATATGCAGTGTATCATTGAAAATACCTTATAATACAACGTACATTGCAGCGTATCACTGAAAATACCTTCTAATATATCGTAGTTTATCATTGAAAATACCATATAATATAACGTAATATACAGTGTATCATTGAAAATACCTTATAATATAACGTACTATGCAGCGTATCATTGAAAATACCTTATAATATATCGTAATATGCAGTGTATCATTGAAAATACCATATAATATAACGTAATATGCAGTGTATCATTGAAAATACCTTATATTATAACGTAATATGCAGTGTATCATTGAAAATACCTTGTAATATAACGTAATATGCAGTGTATCATTGAAAATACCTTATAATATAACGTAATATGCAGTGTATCATTGAAAATACCTTCTAATATATAGTAGTTTACCGTTGAAAATACCTTATAACATAACGTAATATACAGTGTAACATTGAAAATACCTTATAATATAACGTACTATGCAGCGTATCATTGAAAATACCTTATAATATATCGTAATATGCAGTGTTTCATTGAAAATACATTATAATATAACGTAATATGCAGTGTATCAATGAAAATACCTTATAATATAACGGAATTTGTAGTGTATCATTGAAAATACCTTATAATATAACGTAATATGCAGTGTATCATTGAAAATACCTTATAATATATCGTAATATGCAATGTATCATTGAAAATACCTTATAATATTCCGTAATTTGTAGTGTATCATTGAAAATACCTTATAATATAACGTAATATGCAGTGTATCATTGAAAATACCTAATAATATAACGTAATATGCAGTGTATCATTGAAAATACCTTATAATATTTCGTAATTTGTAGTGTATCATTGAAAATACCTTATAATATAACGTAATATGCAGTGTGTCATTGAACATACCTTATATTATGTCGTAGTTTATCATTGAAAATACCTTATAGTATAACGTAATATGCAGTGTATCATTGATAATACCTTATAATATAACGGAATTTGTAGTGTATCATTGAAAATACCTTATAATATAACGTAATATGCAGTGTATCATTGAAAATACCTTATAATATATCGTAATATGCAATGTATCATTGAAAATACCTTATAATATTCCGTAATTTGTAGTGTATCATTGAAAATACCTTATATTATAACGTAATATGCAGTGTATCATTGAAAATACCTTGTAATATAACGTAATATGCAGTGTATCATTGAAAATACCTTATATTATAACGTAATATGCAGTGTATCATTGAAAATACCTTGTAATATAACGTAATATGCAGTGTATCATTGAAAATACCTTATAATATAACGTAATATGCAGTGTGTCATTGAACATACCTTATATTATGTCGTAGTTTATCATTGAAAATACCTTATAGTATAACGTAATATGCAGTGTATCATTGATAATACCTTATAATATAACGGAATTTGTAGTGTATCATTGAAAATACCTTATGATATAACGTAATATGCAGTGTATCATTGAAAATACCTTATAATATATCGTAATATGCAATGTATCATTGAAAATACCTTATAATATTCCGTAATTTGTAGTGTATCATTGAAAATACCTTATATTATAACGTAATATGCAGTGTATCATTGAAAATACCTTGTAATATAACGTAATATGCAGTGTATCATTGAAAATACCTTATATTATAACGTAATATGCAGTGTATCATTGAAAATACCTTGTAATATAACGTAATATGCAGTGTATCATTGAAAATACCTTATAATATAACGTAATATGCAGTGTGTCATTGAAAATACCTTATATTATGTCGTAGTTTATCATTGAAAATACCTTATAGTATAACGTAATATGCAGTGTATCATTGATAATACCTTACAATATATCGTAATTTGTAGTGTATCATTGAAAATACCTTATAATATAGCGTACTATGCAGTGTATCATTGAAAATACCTTATAATATAACGTAATATGCAGTATATCATTGAAAATACCTTATAATATAGCGTAATATGCAGTGTATCATTGAATATACCTTATAATATAACGTACTATGCAGTGTATCATTGAAAATACCTTATAATATAACGTAATATGCAGTGTATCATTGAAAATACCTAATAATAGAACGTAATATGCAGTGTATCATTGAAAATACCTTATAATATAACGTACATTGCAGCGTGTCACTGAAAATACCTTCTAATATATCGTAGTTTATCATTGAAAATACCTTATAATATAACGTAATATACAGTGTATCATTGAAAATACCTTATAATATAACGTAATATGCAGTGTATCATTGAAAATACCTTATAATATATAGTAGTTTATCATTGAAAATACCTTATAACAAAACGTAATATACAGTGTAACATTGAAAATACCTTATAATATAACGTACTATGCAGCGTATCATTGAAAATACCTTATAATATATCGTAATATGCAGTGTATCATTGAAAATACCATATAATATAACGTAATATGCAGTGTATCATTGAAAATACCTTATATTATAACGTAATATGCAGTGTATCATTGAAAATACCTTGTAATATAACGTAATATGCAGTGTATCATTGAAAATACCTTATAATATAGCGTACTATGCAGTGTATCATTGAAAATACCTTATAATATAGCGTAATATGCAGTGTATCATTGAAAATGCCTTATAATATATCGGAATTTATAGTGTATCTTTGAAAATACCTTATAATATAACGTAATATGCAGTGTATCGTTGAAAATACCTTATTATATAACGTAATATGCAGTGTATCATTGAAAATACCTTATAATATTTCGTAATTTGTAGTGTATCATTGAAAATACCTTATAATATAACGAAATATGCAGTGTGTCATTGAACATACCTTATATTATGTCGTAGTTTATCATTGAAAATACCTTATACTATAACGTAATATGCAGTGTATCATTGAAAATATCTTATAATATAATGTAATATGCAGTGTATCATTGAAAATGCCTTATATTATAACGTAATATGCAGTGTATCATTGAAAATACCTTGTAATATAACGTAATATGCAGTGTATCATTGAAAATACCTTTTAATATATCGTAGTTTATCATTGAAAATGCCTTATAATGTAACGTAATATGGAGTGTTTCAATGAAAATACCTTATAATACAACGGAATATGCAGAGTATCATTGAAAATACCTTATAATATAACGTAATATGCAGTGTATCATTGAAAATACCTTATAATATTTCGTAATTTGTAGTGTATCATTGAAAATACCTTATAATATAGCGTACTATGCAGTGTATCAATGAAAATACCTTATAATATAACGTAATATGCAGTGTATCATTGAAAATACATTATAATATAACGTAATATGCAGTGTATCAATGAAAATACCTTATAATATAACGGAATTTGTAGTGTATCATTGAAAATACCTTATATTATAACGTAATATGCAGTGTATCATTGAAAATACCTTGTAATATAACGTAATATGCAGTGTATCATTGAAAATACCTTATAATATAACGTAATATGCAGTGTATCATTGAAAATACCTTCTAATATATAGTAGTTTATCGTTGAAAATACCTTATAACATAACGTAATATACAGTGTAACATTGAAAATACCTTATAATATAACGTACTATGCAGCGTATCATTGAAAATACCTTATAATATATCGTAATATGCAGTGTTTCATTGAAAATACCTTATAATATAACGTACTATGCAGCGTATCATTGAAAATACCTTATAATATATCGTAATATGCAGTGTATCATTGAAAATACCATATAAAATAACGCAATATGCAGTGTATCATTGAAAATACCTTATATTATAACGTAATATGCCGTGTATCATTGAAAATACCTTGTAATATAACGTAATATGCAGTGTATCATTGAAAATACCTTTTAATATATCGTAGTTTATCATTGAAAATGCCTTATAATGTAACGTAATATGGAGTGTTTCAATGAAAATACCTTATAATACAACGGAATATGCAGAGTATCATTGAAAATACCTTATAATATAACGTAATATGCAGTGTATCATTGAAAATACCTTATAATATTTCGTAATTTGTAGTGTATCATTGAAAATACCTTATAATATAGCGTACTATGCAGTGTATCAATGAAAATACCTTATAATATAACGTAATATGCAGTGTATCATTGAAAATACATTATAATATAACGTAATATGCAGTGTATCAATGAAAATACCTTATAATATAACGGAATTTGTAGTGCATCATTGAAAATACCTTATAATATAACGTAATATGCAGTGTATCATTGAAAATACCTTATAATATATCGTAATATGCAATGTATCATTGAAAATACCTTGTAATATAACGTAATATGCAGTGTATCATTGAAAATACCTTATAATATAACGTAATATGCAGTGTGTCATTGAACATACCTTATATTATGTCGTAGTTTATCATTGAAAATACCTTATAGTATAACGTAATATGCAGTGTATCATTGATAATACCTTACAATATATCGTAATTTGTAGTGTATCATTGAAAATACCTTATAATATAGCGTACTATGCAGTGTATCATTGAAAATACCTTATAATATAACGTAATATGCAGTATATCATTGAAAATACCTTATAATATAGCGTAATATGCAGTGTATCATTGAATATACCTTATAATATAACGTACTATGCAGTGTATCATTGAAAATACCTTATAATATAACGTAATATACAGTGTAACATTGAAAATACCTTATAATATAACGTACTATGCAGCGTATCATTGAAAATACCTTATAATATATCGTAATATGCAGTGTATCATTGAAAATACCATATAATATAACGTAATATGCAGTGTATCATTGAAAATACCTTATAATATATCGTAATATGCAATGTATCATTGAAAATACCTTATAATATTCCGTAATTTGTAGTGTATCATTGAAAATACCTTATAATATAACGTAATATGCAGTGTATCATTGAAAATACCTAATAATATAACGTAATATGCAGTGTATCATTGAAAATACCTTATAATACAACGTACATTGCAGCGTATCACTGAAAATACCTTCTAATATATCGTAGTTTATCATAGAAAATACCATGTAATATAACGTAATATACAGTGTATCATTGAAAATACCTTATAATATAACGTAATATGCAGTGTATCATTGAAAATACCTTATAATATATAGTAGTTTATCATTGAAAATACCTTATAACATAACGTAATATACAGTGTAACATTGAAAATACCTTATAATATAACGTACTATGCAGCGTATCATTGAAAATACCTTATAATATATCGTAATATGCAGTGTATCATTGAAAATACCATATAATATAACGTAATATGCAGTGTATCATTGAAAATACCTTATATTATAACGTAATATGCAGTGTATCATTGAAAATACCTTGTAATATAACGTAATATGCAGTGTATCATTGAAAATACCTTATAATATAACGTAATATGCAGTGTGTCATTGAACATACCTTATATTATGTCGTAGTTTATCATTGAAAATACCTTATAGTATAACGTAATATGCAGTGTATCATTGATAATACCTTACAATATATCGTAATTTGTAGTGTATCATTGAAAATACCTTATAATATAGCGTACTATGCAGTGTATCATTGAAAATACCTTATAATATAACGTAATATGCAGTATATCATTGAAAATACCTTATAATATAGCGTAATATGCAGTGTATCATTGAATATACCTTATAATATAACGTACTATGCAGTGTATCATTGAAAATACCTTATAATATAACGTAATATGCAGTGTATCATTGAAAATACCTAATAATAGAACGTAATATGCAGTGTATCATTGAAAATACCTTATAATATAACGTACATTGCAGCGTGTCACTGAAAATACCTTCTAATATATCGTAGTTTATCATTGAAAATACCTTATAATATAACGTAATATACAGTGTATCATTGAAAATACCTTATAATATAACGTAATATGCAGTGTATCATTGAAAATACCTTATAATATATAGTAGTTTATCATTGAAAATACCTTATAACAAAACGTAATATACAGTGTAACATTGAAAATACCTTATAATATAACGTACTATGCAGCGTATCAGTGAAAATACCTTATAATATATCGTAATATGCAGTGTATCATTGAAAATACCATATAATATAACGTAATATGCAGTGTATCATTGAAAATACCTTATATTATAACGTAATATGCAGTGTATCATTGAAAATACCTTGTAATATAACGTAATATGCAGTGTATCATTGAAAATACCTTATAATATAGCGTACTATGCAGTGTATCATTGAAAATACCTTATAATATAGCGTAATATGCAGTGTATCATTGAAAATGCCTTATAATATATCGGAATTTATAGTGTATCTTTGAAAATACCTTATAATATAACGTAATATGCAGTGTATCGTTGAAAATACCTTATTATATAACGTAATATGCAGTGTATCATTGAAAATACCTTATAATATTTCGTAATTTGTAGTGTATCATTGAAAATACCTAATAATATAACGTAATATGCAGTGTATCATTGAAAATACCTTATAATACAACGTACATTGCAGCGTATCACTGAAAATACCTTCTAATATATCGTAGTTTATCATTGAAAATACCATATAATATAACGTAATATACAGTGTATCATTGAAAATACCTTATAATATAACGTACTATGCAGCGTATCATTGAAAATACCTTATAATATATCGTAATATGCAGTGTATCATTGAAAATACCATATAATATAACGTAATATGCAGTGTATCATTGAAAATACCTTATATTATAACGTAATATGCAGTGTATCATTGAAAATACCTTGTAATATAACGTAATATGCAGTGTATCATTGAAAATACCTTATAATATAACGTAATATGCAGTGTATCATTGAAAATACCTTCTAATATATAGTAGTTTATCGTTGAAAATACCTTATAACATAACGTAATATACAGTGTAACATTGAAAATACCTTATAATATAACGTACTATGCAGCGTATCATTGAAAATACCTTATAATATATCGTAATATGCAGTGTTTCATTGAAAATACCTTATAATATAACGTACTATGCAGCGTATCATTGAAAATACCTTATAATATACCGTAATATGCAGTGTATCATTGAAAATACCATATAAAATAACGTAATATGCAGTGTATCATTGAAAATACCTTATATTATAACGTAATATGCCGTGTATCATTGAAAATACCTTGTAATATAACGTAATATGCAGTGTATCATTGAAAATACCTTTTAATATATCGTAGTTTATCATTGAAAATGCCTTATAATGTAACGTAATATGGAGTGTTTCAATGAAAATACCTTATAATACAACGGAATATGCAGAGTATCATTGAAAATACCTTATAATATAACGTAATATGCAGTGTATCATTGAAAATACCTTATAATATTTCGTAATTTGTAGTGTATCATTGAAAATACCTTATAATATAGCGTACTATGCAGTGTATCAATGAAAATACCTTATAATATAACGTAATATGCAGTGTATCATTGAAAATACATTATAATATAACGTAATATGCAGTGTATCAATGAAAATACCTTATAATATAACGGAATTTGTAGTGTATCATTGAAAATACCTTATAATATAACGTAATATGCAGTGTATCATTGAAAATACCTTATAATATATCGTAATATGCAATGTATCATTGAAAATACCTTATAATATTCCGTAATTTGTAGTGTATCATTGAAAATACCTTATAATATAACGTAATATGCAGTGTATCATTGAAAATACCTAATAATATAACGGAATTTGTAGTGTATCATTGAAAATACCTTATAATATAACGTAATATGCAGTGTATCATTGAAAATACCTTATAATATATCGTAATATGCAATGTATCATTGAAAATACCTTATAATATTCCGTAATTTGTAGTGTATCATTGAAAATACCTTATAATATAACGTAATATGCAGTGTATCATTGAAAATACCTAATAATATAACGTAATATGCAGTGTATCATTGAAAATACCTTATAATACAACGTACATTGCAGCGTATCACTGAAAATACCTTCTAATATATCGTAGTTTATCATTGAAAATACCATATAATATAACGTAATATACAGTGTATCATTGAAAATACCTTATAATATAACGTAATATGCAGTGTATCATTGAAAATACCTTATAATATATAGTAGTTTATCATTGAAAATACCTTATAACATAACGTAATATACAGTGTAACATTGAAAATACCTTATAATATAACGTACTATGCAGCGTATCATTGAAAATACCTTATAATATATCGTAATATGCAGTGTATCATTGAAAATACCATATAATATAACGTAATATGCAGTGTATCATTGAAAATACCTTATAATATATCGTAATATGCAATGTATCATTGAAAATACCTTATAATATTCCGTAATTTGTAGTGTATCATTGAAAATACCTTATAATATAACGTAATATGCAGTGTATCATTGAAAATACCTAATAATATAACGTAATATGCTGTGTATCATTGAAAATACCTTATAATACAACGTACATTGCAGCGTATCACTGAAAATACCTTCTAATATATCGTAGTTTATCATTGAAAATACCATATAATATAACGTAATATACAGTGTATCATTGAAAATACCTTATAATATAACGTAATATGCAGTGTATCATTGAAAATACCTTATAATATATAGTAGTTTATCATTGAAAATACCTTATAACATAACGTAATATACAGTGTAACATTGAAAATACCTTATAATATAACGTACTATGCAGCGTATCATTGAAAATACCTTATAATATATCGTAATATGCAGTGTATCATTGAAAATACCATATAATATAACGTAATATGCAGTGTATCATTGAAAATACCTTATATTATAACGTAATATGCAGTGTATCATTGAAAATACCTTGTAATATAACGTAATATGCAGTGTATCATTGAAAATACCTTATAATATAACGTAATATGCAGTGTATCATTGAAAATACCTTCTAATATATAGTAGTTTATCGTTGAAAATACCTTATAACATAACGTAATATACAGTGTAACATTGAAAATACCTTATAATATAACGTACTATGCAGCGTATCATTGAAAATACCTTATAATATATCGTAATATGCAGTGTATCATTGAAAATACCTTATAATATAACGTACTATGCAGCGTATCATTGAAAATACCTTATAATATATCGTAATATGCAGTGTATCATTGAAAATACGATATAAAATAACGTAATATGCAGTGTATCATTGAAAATACCTTATATTATAACGTAATATGCCGTGTATCATTGAAAATACCTTGTAATATAACGTAATATGCAGTGTATCATTGAAAATACCTTATAATATAACGTAATATCCAGTGTATCATTGAAAATACCTTATAATATTTCGTAATTTGTAGTGTATCATTGAAAATACCTTATAATATAACGAAATATGCAGTGTGTCATTGAACATACCTTATATTATGTCGTAGTTTATCATTGAAAATATCTTATAATATAATGTAATATGCAGTGTATCATTGAAAATGCCTTATATTATAACGTAATATGCAGTGTATCATTGAAAATACCTTGTAATATAACGTAATATGCAGTGTATCATTGAAAATACCTTTTAATATATCGTAGTTTATCATTGAAAATGCCTTATAATGTAACGTAATATGGAGTGTTTCAATGAAAATACCTTATAATACAACGGAATATGCAGAGTATCATTGAAAATACCTTATAATATAACGTAATATGCAGTGTATCATTGAAAATACCTTATAATATTTCGTAATTTGTAGTGTATCATTGAAAATACCTTATAATATAGCGTACTATGCAGTGTATCAATGAAAATACCTTATAATATAACGTAATATGCAGTGTATCATTGAAAATACATTATAATATAACGTAATATGCAGTGTATCAATGAAAATACCTTATAATATAACGGAATTTGTAGTGTATCATTGAAAATACCTTATAATATAACGTAATATGCAGTGTATCATTGAAAATACCTTATAATATATCGTAATATGCAATGTATCATTGAAAATACCTTATAATATTCCGTACATTGCAGCGTATCACTGAAAATACCTTCTAATATATCGTAGTTTATCATTGAAAATACCTTATAATATAACGTAATATACAGTGTATCATTGAAAATACCTTATAACATAACGTAATATACAGTGTAACATTGAAAATACCTTATAATATAACGTACTATGCAGCGTATCATTGAAAATACCTTATAATATATCGTAATATGCAGTGTATCATTGAAAATACCATATAATATAACGTAATATGCAGTGTATCATTGAAAATACCTTATAATATAACGTAATATGCAGTGTATCATTGAAAATACCTTATAATATAACGTACTATGCAGCGTATCATTGAAAATACCTTATAATATATCGTAATATGCAGTGTATCATTGAAAATACCATATAATATAACGTAATATGCAGTGTATCATTGAAAATACCTTATATTATAACGTAATATGCCGTGTATCATTGAAAATACCTTGTAATATAACGTAATATGCAGTGTATAATTGAAAATACCTTATAATATAACGTAATATGCAGTGTATCATTGAAAATACCTTATAATATAACGTACTATGCAGCGTATCATTGAAAATACCTTATAATATATCGTAAAATGCAGTGTATCATTGAAAATACCTTATAATATAACGTACTATGC
The DNA here is from genome assembly GCA_916610255.1 of Lasioglossum lativentre. NCBI lineage: Eukaryota > Metazoa > Arthropoda > Insecta > Hymenoptera > Halictidae > Lasioglossum > Lasioglossum lativentre. Next base: position 50,291 of record CAKAJI010000837.1, read on the forward strand.
AGCGTATCATTGAAAATACCTTATAATATATCGTAATATGCAGTGTATCATTGAAAATACCATATAAAATAACGTAATATGCAGTGTATCATTGAAAATACCTTATATTATAACGTAATATGCCGTGTATCATTGAAAATACCTTGTAATATAACGTAATATGCAGTGTATCATTGAAAATACCTTATAATATAACGTAATATCCAGTGTATCATTGAAAATACCTTATAATATTTCGTAATTTGTAGTGTATCATTGAAAATACCTTATAATATAACGTAATATGCAGTGTGTCATTGAACATACCTTATATTATGTCGTAGTTTATCATTGAAAATACCTTATAGTATAACGTAATATGCAGTGTATCATTGATAATACCTTACAATATATCGTAATTTGTAGTGTATCATTGAAAATACCTTATAATATAGCGTACTATGCAGTGTATCATTGAAAATACCTTATAATATAACGTAATATGCAGTATATCATTGAAAATACCTTATAATATAGCGTAATATGCAGTGTATCATTGAATATACCTTATAATATAACGTACTATGCAGTGTATCATTGAAAATACCTTATAATATAACGTAATATGCAGTGTATCATTGAAAATACCTAATAATAGAACGTAATATGCAGTGTATCATTGAAAATACCTTATAATATAACGTACATTGCAGCGTGTCACTGAAAATACCTTCTAATATATCGTAGTTTATCATTGAAAATACCTTATAATATAACGTAATATCCAGTGTATCATTGACAATACCTTATAATATTTCGTAATTTGTAGTGTATCATTGAAAATACCTTATAATATAACGTAATATGCAGTGTGTCATTGAACATACCTTATATTATGTCGTAGTTTATCATTGAAAATACCTTATAGTATAACGTAATATGCAGTGTATCATTGATAATACCTTACAATATATAGTAATTTGTAGTGTATCATTGAAAATACCTTATAATATAGCGTACTATGCAGTGTATCATTGAAAATACCTTATAATATAACGTAATATGCAGTATATCATTGAAAATACCTTATAATATAGCGTAATATGCAGTGTATCATTGAATATACCTTATAATATAACGTACTATGCAGTGTATCATTGAAAATACCTTATAATATAACGTAATATGCAGTGTATCATTGAAAATACCTAATAATAGAACGTAATATGCAGTGTATCATTGAAAATACCTTATAATATAACGTACATTGCAGCGTGTCACTGAAAATACCTTCTAATATATCGTAGTTTATCGTTGAAAATACCTTATAACATAACGTAATATACAGTGTAACATTGAAAATACCTTATAATATAACGTACTATGCAGCGTATCATTGAAAATACCTTATAATATATCGTAATATGCAGTGTATCATTGAAAATACCTTATAATATAACGTACTATGCAGCGTATCATTGAAAATACCTTATAATATATCGTAATATGCAGTGTATCATTGAAAATACCATATAAAATAACGTAATATGCAGTGTATCATTGAAAATACCTTATATTATAACGTAATATGCCGTGTATCATTGAAAATACCTTGTAATATAACGTAATATGCAGTGTATCATTGAAAATACCTTATAATATAACGTAATATCCAGTGTATCATTGAAAATACCTTATAATATTTCGTAATTTGTAGTGTATCATTGAAAATACCTTATAATATAACGAAATATGCAGTGTGTCATTGAACATACCTTATATTATGTCGTAGTTTATCATTGAAAATACCTTATAGTATAACGTAATATGCAGTGTATCATTGAAAATATCTTATAATATAATGTAATATGCAGTGTATCATTGAAAATGCCTTATATTATAACGTAATATGCAGTGTATCATTGAAAATACCTTGTAATATAACGTAATATGCAGTGTATCATTGAAAATACCTTTTAATATATCGTAGTTTATCATTGAAAATGCCTTATAATGTAACGTAATATGGAGTGTTTCAATGAAAATACCTTATAATACAACGGAATATGCAGAGTATCATTGAAAATACCTTATAATATAACGTAATATGCAGTGTATCATTGAAAATACCTTATAATATTTCGTAATTTGTAGTGTATCATTGAAAATACCTTATAATATAGCGTACTATGCAGTGTATCAATGAAAATACCTTATAATATAACGTAATATGCAGTGTATCATTGAAAATACATTATAATATAACGTAATATGCAGTGTATCAATGAAAATACCTTATAATATAACGGAATTTGTAGTGTATCATTGAAAATACCTTATAATATAACGTAATATGCAGTGTATCATTGAAAATACCTTATAATATATCGTAATATGCAATGTATCATTGAAAATACCTTATAATATTCCGTACATTGCAGCGTATCACTGAAAATACCTTCTAATATATCGTAGTTTATCATTGAAAATACCTTATAATATAACGTAATATACAGTGTATCATTGAAAATACCTTATAACATAACGTAATATACAGTGTAACATTGAAAATACCTTATAATATAACGTACTATGCAGCGTATCATTGAAAATACCTTATAATATATCGTAATATGCAGTGTATCATTGAAAATACCATATAATATAACGTAATATGCAGTGTATCATTGAAAATACCTTATAATATAACGTAATATGCAGTGTATCATTGAAAATACCTTATAATATAACGTACTATGCAGCGTATCATTGAAAATACCTTATAATATATCGTAATATGCAGTGTATCATTGAAAATACCATATAATATAACGTAATATGCAGTGTATCATTGAAAATACCTTATATTATAACGTAATATGCCGTGTATCATTGAAAATACCTTGTAATATAACGTAATATGCAGTGTATAATTGAAAATACCTTATAATATAACGTAATATGCAGTGTATCATTGAAAATACCTTATAATATATCGTAATATGCAGTGTATCATTGAAAATACCTTATAATATAACGTACTATGCAGCGTATCATTGAAAATACCTTATAATATATCGTAATATGCAGTGTATCATTGAAAATACCATATAAAATAACGTAATATGCAGTGTATCATTGAAAATACCTTATATTATAACGTAATATGCCGTGTATCATTGAAAATACCTTGTAATATAACGTAATATGCAGTGTATCATTGAAAATACCTTATAATATAACGTAATATCCAGTGTATCATTGAAAATATCTTATAATATAATGTAATATGCAGTGTGTCATTGAACATACCTTATATTATGTCGTAGTTTATCATTGAAAATACCTTATAGTATAACGTAATATGCAGTGTATCATTGAAAATACCTTGTAATATAACGTAATATGCAGTGTATCATTGAAAATATCTTATAATATAATGTAATATGCAGTGTATCATTGAAAATGCCTTATATTATAACGTAATATGCAGTGTATCATTGAAAATACCTTGTAATATAACGTAATATGTAGTGTATCATTGAAAATACCTTTTAATATATCGTAGTTTATCATTGAAAATGCCTTATAATGTAACGTAATATGGAGTGTTTCAATGAAAATACCTTATAATACAACGGAATATGCAGAGTATCATTGAAAATACCTTATAATATAACGTAATATGCAGTGTATCATTGAAAATACCTTATAATATTTCGTAATTTGTAGTGTATCATTGAAAATACCTTATAATATAGCGTACTATGCAGTGTATCAATGAAAATACCTTATAATATAACGTAATATGCAGTGTATCATTGAAAATACATTATAATATAACGTAATATGCAGTGTATCAATGAAAATACCTTATAATATAACGGAATTTGTAGTGTATCATTGAAAATACCTTATAATATAACGTAATATGCAGTGTATCATTGAAAATACCTTATAATATATCGTAATATGCAATGTATCATTGAAAATACCTTATAATATTCCGTAATTTGTAGTGTATCATTGAAAATACCTTATAATATAACGTAATATGCAGTGTATCATTGAAAATACCTAATAATATAACGTAATATGCAGTGTATCATTGAAAATACCTTATAATATAACGTACATTGCAGCGTATCACTGAAAATACCTTCTAATATATCGTAGTTTATCATTGAAAATACCTTATAATATAACGTAATATACAGTGTATCATTGAAAATACCTTATAACATAACGTAATATACAGTGTAACATTGAAAATACCTTATAATATAACGTACTATGCAGCGTATCTTTGAAAATACCTTATATAATATCGTAATATGCAGTGTATCATTGAAAATACCATATAATATAACGTAATATGCAGTGTATCATTGAAAATACCTTATATTATAACGTAATATGCAGTGTATCATTGAAAATAGCTTGTAATATAACGTAATATGCAGTGTATCATTGAAAATACCTTATAATATAACGTAATATGCAGTGTATCATTGAAAATACCTTCTAATATATCGTAGTTTATCGTTGAAAATACCTTATAATATAACGTAATATACAGTGTATCATTGAAAATACCTTATAATATAACGTAATATGCAGTGTATCATTGAAAATACCTTATAATATATAGTAGTTTATCATTGAAAATACCTTATAACATAACGTAATATACAGTGTAACATTGAAAATACCTTATAATATAACGTACTATGCAGCGTATCATTGAAAATACCTTATAATATATCGTAATATGCAGTGTATCATTGAAAATACCTTATAATATAACGTAATATGCAGTGTATCATTGAAAATACCTTATATTATAACGTAATATGCCGTGTATCATTGAAAATACCTTGTAATATAACGTAATATGCAGTGTATCATTGAAAATACCTTATAATATAACGTAATATGCAGTGTATCATTGAAAATACCTTATAATATTTCGTAATTTGTAGTGTATCATTGAAAATACCTTATAATATAACGAAATATGCAGTGTGTCATTGAACATTCCTTATATTATGTCGTAGTTTATCATTGAAAATACCTTATAGTATAGCGTAATATGCAGTGTATCATTGAAAATATCTTATAATATAATGTAATATGCAGTGTATCATTGAAAATGCCTTATATTATAACGTAATATGCAGTGTATCATTGAAAATACCTTGTAATATAACGTAATATGCAGTGTATCATTGAAAATACCTTTTAATATATCGTAGTTTATCATTGAAAATGCCTTATAATGTAACGTAATATGGAGTGTTTCAATGAAAATACCTTATAATACAACGGAATATGCAGAGTATCATTGAAAATACCTTATAATATAACGTAATATACAGTGTATCATTGAAAATACCTTATAATATTTCGTAATTTGTAGTGTATCATTGAAAATACCTTATAATATAGCGTACTATGCAGTGTATCAATGAAAATACCTTATAATATAACGTAATATGCAGTGTATCATTGAAAATACATTATAATATAACGTAATATGCAGTGTATCAATGAAAATACCTTATAATATAACGGAATTTGTAGTGTATCATTGAAAATACCTTATAATATAACGTAATATGCAGTGTATCATTGAAAAAACCTTATAATATATCGTAATATGCAATGTATCATTGAAAATACCTTATAATATTCCGTAATTTGTAGTGTATCATTGAAAATACCTTATAATATATCGTAGTTTATCATTGAAAATGCCTTATAATGTAACGGAATATGCAGAGTATCATTGAAAATACCTTATAATATAACGTAATATGCAGTGTATCATTGAAAATACATTATAATATAACGTAATATGCAGTGTATCATTGAAAATACCTAATAATATAACGTAATATGCAGTGTATCATTGAAAATACCTTATAATATAACGTACATTGCAGCGTATCACTGAAAATACCTTCTAATATATCGTAGTTTATCATTGAAAATACCTTATAATATAACGTAATATACAGTGTATCATTGAAAATACCTTATAACATAACGTAATATACAGTGTAACATTGAAAATACCTTATAATATAACGTACTATGCAGCGTATCATTGAAAATACCTTATATAATATCGTAATATGCAGCGTATCATTGAAAATACCTTATAATATATCGTAATATGCAGTGTATCATTGAAAATACCATATAATATAACGTAATATGCAGTGTATCATTGAAAATACCTTATAATATAACGTACTATGCAGCGTATCATTGAAAATACCTTATAATATATCGTAATATGCAGTGTATCATTGAAAATACCTTATAATATAACGTACTATGCAGCGTATCATTGAAAATACCTTATAATATATCGTAATATGCAGTGTATCATTGAAAATACCATATAAAATAACGTAATATGCAGTGTATCATTGAAAATACCTTATATTATAACGTAATATGCCGTGTATCATTGAAAATACCTTGTAATATAACGTAATATGCAGTGTATCATTGAAAATACCTTATAATATAACGTAATATCCAGTGTATCATTGAAAATACCTTATAATATTTCGTAATTTGTAGTGTATCATTGAAAATACCTTATAATATAACGAAATATGCAGTGTGTCATTGAACATACCTTATATTATGTCGTAGTTTATCATTGAAAATACCTTATAGTATAACGTAATATGCAGTGTATCATTGAAAATACCTTGTAATATAACGTAATATGCAGTGTATCATTGAAAATATCTTATAATATAATGTAATATGCAGTGTATCATTGAAAATGCCTTATATTATAACGTAATATGCAGTGTATCATTGAAAATACCTTGTAATATAACGTAATATGTAGTGTACCATTGAAAATACCTTTTAATATATCGTAGTTTATCATTGAAAATGCCTTATAATGTAACGTAATATGGAGTGTTTCAATGAAAATACCTTATAATACAACGGAATATGCAGAGTATCATTGAAAATACCTTATAATATAACGTAATATGCAGTGTATCATTGAAAATACCTTATAATATTTCGTAATTTGTAGTGTATCATTGAAAATACCTTATAATATAGCGTACTATGCAGTGTATCAATGAAAATACCTTATAATATAACGTAATATGCAGTGTATCATTGAAAATACATTATAATATAACGTAATATGCAGTGTATCAATTAAAATACCTTATAATATAACGGAATTTGTAGTGTATCATTGAAAATACCTTATAATATAACGTAATATGCAGTGTATCATTGAAAATACCTTATAATATATCGTAATATGCAATGTATCATTGAAAATACCTTATAATATTCCGTAATTTGTAGTGTATCATTGAAAATACCTTATAATATAACGTAATATGCAGTGTATCATTGAAAATACCTAATAATATAACGTAATATGCAGTGTATCATTGAAAATACCTTATAATATAACGTACATTGCAGCGTATCACTGAAAATACCTTCTAATATATCGTAGTTTTTCATTGAAAATACCTTATAATATAACGTAATATGCAGTGTATCATTGAAAATACCTTATATTATAACGTAATATGCAGTGTATCATTGAAAATACCTTGTAATATAACGTAATATGCAGTGTATCATTGAAAATACCTTATAATATAACGTAATATGCAGTGTATCATTGAAAATACCTTCTAATATATCGTAGTTTATCGTTGAAAATACCTTATAATATAACGTAATATACAGTGTATCATTGAAAATACCTTATAATATAACGTAATATGCAGTGTATCATTGAAAATACCTTATAATATATAGTAGTTTATCATTGAAAATACCTTATAACATAACGTAATATACAGTGTAACATTGAAAATACCTTATAATATAACGTACTATGCAGCGTATCATTGAAAATACCTTATAATATATCGTAATATGCAGTGTATCATTGAAAATACCATATAATATAACGTAATATGCAGTGTATCATTGAAAATACCTTATATTATAACGTAATATGCCGTGTATCATTGAAAATACCTTGTAATATAACGTAATATGCAGTGTATCATTGAAAATACCTTATAATATAACGTAATATGCAGTGTATCATTGAAAATACCTTATAATATTTCGTAATTTGTAGTGTATCATTGAAAATACCTTATAATATAACGAAATATGCAGTGTGTCATTGAACATACCTTATATTATGTCGTAGTTTATCATTGAAAATACCTTATAGTATAGCGTAATATGCAGTGTATCATTGAAAATATCTTATAATATAATGTAATATGCAGTGTATCATTGAAAATGCCTTATATTATAACGTAATATGCAGTGTATCATTGAAAATACCTTGTAATATAACGTAATATGCAGTGTATCATTGAAAATACCTTTTAATATATCGTAGTTTATCATTGAAAATGCCTTATAATGTAACGTAATATGGAGTGTTTCAATGAAAATACCTTATAATACAACGGAATATGCAGAGTATCATTGAAAATACCTTATAATATAACGTAATATGCAGTGTATCATTGAAAATACCTAATAATATAACGTAATATGCAGTGTATCATTGAAAATACCTTATAATATAACGTACATTGCAGCGTATCACTGAAAATACCTTCTAATATATCGTAGTTTTTCATTGAAAATACCTTATAATATAACGTAATATGCAGTGTATCATTGAAAATACCTTATATTATAACGTAATATGCAGTGTATCATTGAAAATACCTTGTAATATAACGTAATATGCAGTGTATCATTGAAAATACCTTATAATATAACGTAATATGCAGTGTATCATTGAAAATACCTTCTAATATATCGTAGTTTATCGTTGAAAATACCTTATAATATAACGTAATATACAGTGTATCATTGAAAATACCTTATAATATAACGTAATATGCAGTGTATCATTGAAAATACCTTATAATATATAGTAGTTTATCATTGAAAATACCTTATAACATAACGTAATATACAGTGTAACATTGAAAATACCTTATAATATAACGTACTATGCAGCGTATCATTGAAAATACCTTATAATATATCGTAATATGCAGTGTATCATTGAAAATACCATATAATATAACGTAATATGCAGTGTATCATTGAAAATACCTTATATTATAACGTAATATGCCGTGTATCATTGAAAATACCTTGTAATATAACGTAATATGCAGTGTATCATTGAAAATACCTTATAATATAACGTAATATGCAGTGTATCATTGAAAATACCTTATAATATTTCGTAATTTGTAGTGTATCATTGAAAATACCTTATAATATAACGAAATATGCAGTGTGTCATTGAACATACCTTATATTATGTCGTAGTTTATCATTGAAAATACCTTATAGTATAGCGTAATATGCAGTGTATCATTGAAAATATCTTATAATATAATGTAATATGCAGTGTATCATTGAAAATGCCTTATATTATAACGTAATATGCAGTGTATCATTGAAAATACCTTGTAATATAACGTAATATGCAGTGTATCATTGAAAATACCTTTTAATATATCGTAGTTTATCATTGAAAATGCCTTATAATGTAACGTAATATGGAGTGTTTCAATGAAAATACCTTATAATACAACGGAATATGCAGAGTATCATTGAAAATACCTTATAATATAACGTAATATGCAGTGTATCATTGAAAATACCTTATAATATTTCGTAATTTGTAGTGTATCATTGAAAATACCTTATAATATAGCGTACTATGCAGTGTATCAATGAAAATACCTTATAATATAACGTAATATGCAGTGTATCATTGAAAATACATTATAATATAACGTAATATGCAGTGTATCAATGAAAATACCTTATAATATAACGGAATTTGTAGTGTATCATTGAAAAAACCTTATAATATAACGTAATATGCAGTGTATCATTGAAAAAACCTTATAATATATCGTAATATGCAATGTATCATTGAAAATACCTTATAATATTCCGTAATTTGTAGTGTATCATTGAAAATACCTTATAATATAACGTAATATGCAGTGTATCATTGAAAATACCTAATAATATAACGTAATATGCAGTGTATCATTGAAAATACCTTATAATATAACGTACATTGCAGCGTATCACTGAAAATACCTTCTAATATATCGTAGTTTATCATTGAAAATACCTTATAATATAACGTAATATACAGTGTATCATTGAAAATACCTTATAACATAACGTAATATACAGTGTAACATTGAAAATACCTTATAATATAACGTACTATGCAGCGTATCATTGAAAATACCTTATATAATATCGTAATATGCAGTGTATCATTGAAAATACCATATAATATAACGTAATATGCAGTGTATCATTGAAAATACCTTATATTATAACGTAATATGCAGTGTATCATTGAAAATACCTTGTAATATAACGTAATATGCAGTGTATCATTGAAAATACCTTATAATATAAAGTAATATGCAGTGTATCATTGAAAATACCTTCTAATATATCGTAGTTTATCGTTGAAAATACCTTATAATATAACGTAATATACAGTGTATCATTGAAAATACCTTATAATATAACGTAATATGCAGCGTATCATTGAAAATACCTTATATAATATCGTAATATGCAGTGTATCATTGAAAATACCATATAATATAACGTAATATGCAGTGTATCATTGAAAATACCTTATATTATAACGTAATATGCAGTGTATCATTGAAAATACCTTGTAATATAACGTAATATGCAGTGTATCATTGAAAATACCTTATAATATAAAGTAATATGCAGTGTATCATTGAAAATACCTTCTAATATATCGTAGTTTATCGTTGAAAATACCTTATAATATAACGTAATATACAGTGTTTCATTGAAAATACCTTATAATATAACGTAATATGCAGTGTATCATTGAAAATACCTTATAATATATAGTAGTTTATCATTGAAAATACCTTATAACATAACGTAATATACAGTGTAACATTGAAAATACCTTATAATATAACGTACTATGCAGCGTATCATTGAAAATACCTTATAATATAACGTAATATGCAGTGTATCATTGAAAAAACCTTATAATATATCGTAATATGCAATGTATCATTGAAAATACCTTATAATATTCCGTAATTTGTAGTGTATCATTGAAAATACCTTATAATATATCGTAGTTTATCATTGAAAATGCCTTATAATGTAACGGAATATGCAGAGTATCATTGAAAATACCTTATAATATAACGTAATATGCAGTGTATCATTGAAAATACATTATAATATAACGTAATATGCAGTGTATCATTGAAAATACCTTGTAATATAACGTAATATGCAGTGTATCATTGAAAATACCTTTTAATATATCGTAGTTTATCATTGAAAATGCCTTATAATGTAACGTAATATGGAGTGTTTCAATGAAAATACCTTATAATACAACGGAATATGCAGAGTATCATTGAAAATACCTTATAATATAACGTAATATGCAGTGTATCATTGAAAATACCTTATAATATTTCGTAATTTGTAGTGTATCATTGAAAATACCTTATAATATAGCGTACTATGCAGTGTATCAATGAAAATACCTTATAATATAACGTAATATGCAGTGTATCATTGAAAATACATTATAATATAACGTAATATGCAGTGTATCAATGAAAATACCTTATAATATAACGGAATTTGTAGTGTATCATTGAAAATACCTTATAATATAACGTAATATGCAGTGTATCATTGAAAATACCTTATAATATATCGTAATATGCAATGTATCATTGAAAATACCTTATAATATTCCGTAATTTGTAGTGTATCATTGAAAATACCTTATAATATAACGTAATATGCAGTGTATCATTGAAAATACCTAATAATATAACGTAATATGCAGTGTATCATTGAAAATACCTTATAATATAACGTACATTGCAGCGTATCACTGAAAATACCTTCTAATATATCGTAGTTTATCATTGAAAATACCTTATAATATAACGTAATATACAGTGTATCATTGAAAATACCTTATAACATAACGTAATATACAGTGTAACATTGAAAATACCTTATAATATAACGTACTATGCAGCGTATCATTGAAAATACCTTATATAATATCGTAATATGCAGTGTATCATTGAAAATACCATATAATATAACGTAATATGCAGTGTATCATTGAAAATACCTTGTAATATAACGTAATATGCAGTGTATCATTGAAAATACCTTATAATATAAAGTAATATGCAGTGTATCATTGAAAATACCTTCTAATATATCGTAGTTTATCGTTGAAAATACCTTATAATATAACGTAATATACAGTGTATCATTGAAAATACCTTATAATATAACGTAATATGCAGTGTATCATTGAAAATACCTTATAATATATAGTAGTTTATCATTGAAAATACCTTATAACATAACGTAATATACAGTGTAACATTGAAAATACCTTATAATATAACGTACTATGCAGTGTATCATTGAAAATACCTTATAATATAACGTAATATGCAGTGTATCATTGAAAAAACCTTATAATATATCGTAATATGCAATGTATCATTGAAAATACCTTATAATATTCCGTAATTTGTAGTGTATCATTGAAAATACCTTATAATATATCGTAGTTTATCATTGAAAATGCCTTATAATGTAACGGAATATGCAGAGTATCATTGAAAATACCTTATAATATAACGTAATATGCAGTGTATCATTGAAAATACATTATAATATAACGTAATATGCAGTGTATCATTGAAAATACCTTATAATATAACGGAATTTGTAGTGTATCATTGAAAATACCTTATAATATAACGAAATATGCAGTGTGTCATTGAACATACCTTATATTATGTCGTAGTTTATCATTGAAAATACCTTATAGTATAACGTAATATGTAGTGTATCATTGAAAATACCTTATAATATAACGTAATATGCAGTGTATCATTGAAAATACCTTATAATATAACGTAATATGCAGTGTATCATTGAAAATACCTTATAATATAACGTACATTGCAGCGTATCACTGAAAATACCTTCTAATATATCGTAGTTTATCATTGAAAATACCTTATAATATAACGTAATATACAGTGTATCATTGAAAATACCTTATAACATAACGTAATATACAGGGTAACATTGAAAATACCTTATATTATAACGTAATATGCAGTGTATCATTGAAAATACCTTGTAATATAACGTAATATGCAGTGTATCATTGAAAATACCTTATAATATAACGTAATATGCAGTGTATCATTGAAAATACCTTCTAATATAACGTACTATGCAGCGTATCATTGAAAATACCTTATAATATATCGTAATATGCAGTGTATCATTGAAAATACCATATAATATAACGTAATATGCAGTGTATCATTGAAAATACCTTATATTATAACGTAATATGCAGTGTATCATTGAAAATACCTTGTAATATAACGTAATATGCAGTGTATCATTGAAAATACCTTATAATATAACGTAATATGCAGTGTATCATTGAAAATACCTTCTAATATATCGTAGTTTATCGTTGAAAATACCTTATAATATAACGTAATATACAGTGTATCATTGAAAATACCTTATAATATAACGTAATATGCAGTGTATCATTGAAAATACCTTATAATATATAGTAGTTTATCATTGAAAATACCTTATAATATAACGTAATATACAGTGTATCATTGAAAATACCTTATAATATAACGTAATATGCAGTGTATCATTGAAAATACCTTATAATATATAGTAGTTTATCATTGAAAATACCTTATAACATAACGTAATATACAGTGTAACATTGAAAATACCTTATAATATAACGTACTATGCAGCGTATCATTGAAAATACCTTATAATATATCGTAATATGCAGTGTATCATTGAAAATACCATATAATATAACGTAATATGCAGTGTATCATTGAAAATACCTTATATTATAACGTAATATGCCGTGTATCATTGAAAATACCTTGTAATATAACGTAATATGCAGTGTATCATTGAAAATACCTTATAATATAACGTAATATGCAGTGTATCATTGAAAATACCTTATAATATTTCGTAATTTGTAGTGTATTATTGAAAATACCTTATAATATAACGAAATATGCAGTGTGTCATTGAACATACCTTATATTATGTCGTAGTTTATCATTGAAAATACCTTATAGTATAACGTAATATGCAGTGTATCATTGAAAATATCTTATAATATAATGTAATATGCAGTGTATCATTGAAAATGCCTTATATTATAACGTAATATGCAGTGTATCATTGAAAATACCTTGTAATATAACGTAATATGCAGTGTATCATTGAAAATACCTTTTAATATATCGTAGTTTATCATTGAAAATGCCTTATAATGTAACGTAATATGGAGTGTTTCAATGAAAATACCTTATAATACAACGGAATATGCAGAGTATCATTGAAAATGCCTTATAATGTAACGGAATATGCAGAGTATCATTGAAAATACCTTATAATATAACGTAATATGCAGTGTATCATTGAAAATACATTATAATATAACGTAATATGCAGTGTATCATTGAAAATACCTTATAATATAACGGAATTTGTAGTGTATCATTGAAAATACCTTATAATATAACGAAATATGCAGTGTGTCATTGAACATACCTTATATTATGTCGTAGTTTATCATTGAAAATACCTTATAGTATAACGTAATATGTAGTGTATCATTGAAAATACCTTATAATATAACGTAATATGCAGTGTATCATTGAAAATACCTAATAATATAACGTAATATGCAGTGTATCATTGAAAATACCTTATAATATAACGTACATTGCAGCGTATCACTGAAAATACCTTCTAATATATCGTAGTTTATCATTGAAAATACCTTATAATATAACGTAATATACAGTGTATCATTGAAAATACCTTATAACATAACGTAATATACAGGGTAACATTGAAAATACCTTATAATATAACGTAATATGCAGTGTATCATTGAAAATACCTTATAATATAACGGAATTTGTAGTGTATCATTGAAAATACCTTATAATATAACGAAATATGCAGTGTGTCATTGAACATACCTTATATTATGTCGTAGTTTATCATTGAAAATACCTTATAGTATAACGTAATATGTAGTGTATCATTGAAAATACCTTATAATATATCGTAATATGCAGTGTATCATTGAAAATACCATATAATATAACGTAATATGCAGTGTATCATTGAAAATACCTTATATTATAACGTAATATGCAGTGTATCATTGAAAATACCTTGTAATATAACGTAATATGCAGTGTATCATTGAAAATACCTTATAATATAACGTAATATGCAGTGTATCATTGAAAATACCTTCTAATATATCGTAGTTTATCGTTGAAAATACCTTATAATATAACGTAATATACAGTGTATCATTGAAAATACCTTATAATATAACGTAATATGCAGTGTATCATTGAAAATACCTTATAATATATAGTAGTTTATCATTGAAAATACCTTATAATATAACGTAATATACAGTGTATCATTGAAAATACCTTATAATATAACGTAATATGCAGTGTATCATTGAAAATACCTTATAATATATAGTAGTTTATCATTGAAAATACCTTATAACATAACGTAATATACAGTGTAACATTGAAAATACCTTATAATATAACGTACTATGCAGCGTATCATTGAAAATACCTTATAATATATCGTAATATGCAGTGTATCATTGAAAATACCATATAATATAACGTAATATGCAGTGTATCATTGAAAATACCTTATATTATAACGTAATATGCCGTGTATCATTGAAAATACCTTGTAATATAACGTAATATGCAGTGTATCATTGAAAATACCTTATAATATAACGTAATATGCAGTGTATCATTGAAAATACCTTATAATATTTCGTAATTTGTAGTGTATTATTGAAAATACCTTATAATATAACGAAATATGCAGTGTGTCATTGAACATACCTTATATTATGTCGTAGTTTATCATTGAAAATACCTTATAGTATAACGTAATATGCAGTGTATCATTGAAAATATCTTATAATATAATGTAATATGCAGTGTATCATTGAAAATGCCTTATATTATAACGTAATATGCAGTGTATCATTGAAAATACCTTGTAATATAACGTAATATGCAGTGTATCATTGAAAATACCTTTTAATATATCGTAGTTTATCATTGAAAATGCCTTATAATGTAACGTAATATGGAGTGTTTCAATGAAAATACCTTATAATACAACGGAATATGCAGAGTATCATTGAAAATGCCTTATAATGTAACGGAATATGCAGAGTATCATTGAAAATACCTTATAATATAACGTAATATGCAGTGTATCATTGAAAATACATTATAATATAACGTAATATGCAGTGTATCATTGAAAATACCTTATAATATAACGGAATTTGTAGTGTATCATTGAAAATACCTTATAATATAACGAAATATGCAGTGTGTCATTGAACATACCTTATATTATGTCGTAGTTTATCATTGAAAATACCTTATAGTATAACGTAATATGCAGTGTATCATTGAAAATACCTTATAATATAACGTAATATGCAGTGTATCATTGAAAATACCTAATAATATAACGTAATATGCAGTGTATCATTGAAAATACCTTATAATATAACGTACATTGCAGCGTATCACTGAAAATACCTTCTAATATATCGTAGTTTATCATTGAAAATACCTTATAATATAACGTAATATACAGTGTATCATTGAAAATACCTTATAACATAACGTAATATACAGGGTAACATTGAAAATACCTTATATTATAACGTAATATGCAGTGTATCATTGAAAATACCTTGTAATATAACGTAATATGCAGTGTATCATTGAAAATACCTTATAATATAACGTAATATGCAGTGTATCATTGAAAATACCTTCTAATATAACGTACTATGCAGCGTATCATTGAAAATACCTTATAATATATCGTAATATGCCGTGTATCATTGAAAATACCTTGTAATATAACGTAATATGCAGTGTATCATTGAAAATACCTTCTAATATATCGTAGTTTATCGTTGAAAATACCTTATAATATAACGTAATATACAGTGTATCATTGAAAATACATTATAATATAACGTAATATGCAGTGTATCATTGAAAATACCTTATAATATATAGTAGTTTATCATTGAAAATACCTTATAACATAACGTAATATACAGTGTAACATTGAAAATACCTTATAATATAACGTACTATGCAGCGTATCATTGAAAATACCTTATAATATATCGTAATATGCAGTGTATCATTGAAAATACCATATAATATAACGTAATATGCAGTGTATCATTGAAAATACCTTATATTATAACGTAATATGCCGTGTATCATTGAAAATACCTTGTAATATAACGTAATATGCAGTGTATCATTGAAAATACATTATAATATAACGTAATATGCAGTATATCATTGAAAATACCTTCTAATATATCGTAGTTTATCATTGAAAACACCTTATAATATAACGTAATATACAGTGTACCATTGAAAATACCTTATAATACAACGGAATATGCAGAGTATCATTGAAAATGCCTTATAATGTAACGGAATATGCAGAGTATCATTGAAAATGCCTTGTAATATAACGTAATATGCAGTGTATCATTGAAAATACCTTTTAATATATCGTAGTTTATCATTGAAAATGCCTTATAATGTAACGTAATATGGAGTGTTTCAATGAAAATACCTTATAATACAACGGAATATGCAGAGTATCATTGAAAATACCTTATAATATAACGTAATATGCAGTGTATCATTGGAAATACCTTATAATATTTCGTAATTTGTAGTGTATCATTGAAAATACCTTATAATATAGCGTACTATGCAGTGTATCAATGAAAATACCTTATAATATAACGTAATATGCAGTGTATCATTGAAAATACATTATAATATAACGTAATATGCAGTGTATCATTGAAAATACCTTATAATATTTCGTAATTTGTAGTGTATTATTGAAAATACCTTATAATATAACGAAATATGCAGTGTGTCATTGAACATACCTTATATTATGTCGTAGTTTATCATTGAAAATACCTTATAGTATAACGTAATATGCAGTGTATCATTGAAAATATCTTATAATATAATGTAATATGCAGTGTATCATTGAAAATGCCTTATATTATAACGTAATATGCAGTGTATCATTGAAAATACCTTGTAATATAACGTAATATGCAGTGTATCATTGAAAATACCTTTTAATATATCGTAGTTTATCATTGAAAATGCCTTATAATGTAACGTAATATGGAGTGTTTCAATGAAAATACCTTATAATACAACGGAATATGCAGAGTATCATTGAAAATGCCTTATAATGTAACGGAATATGCAGAGTATCATTGAAAATACCTTATAATATAACGTAATATGCAGTGTATCATTGAAAATACCTTATAATATAACGTAATATGCAGTGTATCATTGAAAATACCTTATAATATAACGGAATTTGTAGTGTATCATTGAAAATACCTTATAATATAACGAAATATGCAGTGTGTCATTGAACATACCTTATATTATGTCGTAGTTTATCATTGAAAATACCTTATAGTATAACGTAATATGTAGTGTATCATTGAAAATACCTTATAATATAACGTAATATGCAGTGTATCATTGAAAATACCTAATAATATAACGTAATATGCAGTGTATCATTGAAAATACCTTATAATATAACGTACATTGCAGCGTATCACTGAAAATACCTTCTAATATATCGTAGTTTATCATTGAAAATACCTTATAATATAACGTAATATACAGTGTATCATTGAAAATACCTTATAACATAACGTAATATACAGGGTAACATTGAAAATACCTTATATTATAACGTAATATGCAGTGTATCATTGAAAATACCTTGTAATATAACGTAATATGCAGTGTATCATTGAAAATACCTTATAATATAACGTAATATGCAGTGTATCATTGAAAATACCTTCTAATATAACGTACTATGCAGCGTATCATTGAAAATACCTTATAATATATCGTAATATGCAGTGTATCATTGAAAATACCATATAATATAACGTAATATGCAGTGTATCATTGAAAATACCTTATATTATAACGTAATATGCAGTGTATCATTGAAAATACCTTGTAATGTAACGTAATATGCAGTGTATCATTGAAAATACCTTATAATATAACGTAATATGCAGTGTATCATTGAAAATACCTTCTAATATATCGTAGTTTATCGTTGAAAATACCTTATAATATAACGTAATATACAGTGTATCATTGAAAAAACCTTATAATATAACGTAATATGCAGTGTATCATTGAAAATACCTTATAATATATAGTAGTTTATCATTGAAAATACCTTATAACATAACGTAATATACAGTGTAACATTGAAAATACCTTATAATATAACGTACTATGCAGCGTATCATTGAAAATACCTTATAATATTTCGTAATTTGTAGTGTATCATTGAAAATACCTTATAATATAGCGTACTATGCAGTGTATCAATGAAAATACCTTATAATATAACGTAATATGCAGTGTATCATTGAAAATACATTATAATATAACGTAATATGCAGTGTATCAATGAAAATACCTAATAATATAACGGAATTTGTAGTGTATCATTGAAAATACCTTATAATATAACGTAATATGCAGTGTATCATTGAAAATACCTTATAATATATCGTAATATGCAATGTATCATTGAAAATACCTTATAATAATCCGTAATTTGTAGTGTATCATTGAAAATACCTTATAATATAACGTAATATGCAGTGTATCATTGAAAATACCTTATATTATAACGTAATATGCCGTGTATCATTGAAAATACCTTGTAATATAACGTAATATGCAGTGTATCATTGAAAATACCTTATAATATAACGTAATATGCAGTGTATCATTGAAAATACCTTATAATATAACGTACATTGCAGCGTATCACTGAAAATACCTTCTAATATATCGTAGTTTATCATTGAAAATACCTTATAATATAACGTAATATACAGTGTATCATTGAAAATACCTTATAACATAACGTAATATACAGGGTAACATTGAAAATACCTTATATTATAACGTAATATGCAGTGTATCATTGAAAATACCTTGTAATATAACGTAATATGCAGTGTATCATTGAAAATACCTTATAATATAACGTAATATGCAGTGTATCATTGAAAATACCTTCTAATATAACGTACTATGCAGCGTATCATTGAAAATACCTTATAATATATCGTAATATGCAGTGTATCATTGAAAATACCATATAATATAACGTAATATGCAGTGTATCATTGAAAATACCTTATATTATAACGTAATATGCAGTGTATCATTGAAAATACCTTGTAATGTAACGTAATATGCAGTGTATCATTGAAAATACCTTATAATATAACGTAATATGCAGTGTATCATTGAAAATACCTTCTAATATATCGTAGTTTATCGTTGAAAATACCTTATAATATAACGTAATATACAGTGTATCATTGAAAATACCTTATAATATAACGTAATATGCAGTGTATCATTGAAAATACCTTATAATATATAGTAGTTTATCATTGAAAATACCTTATAACATAACGTAATATACAGTGTAACATTGAAAATACCTTATAATATAACGTACTATGCAGCGTATCATTGAAAATACCTTATAATATATCGTAATATGCAGTGTATCATTGAAAATACCATATAATATAACGTAATATGCAGTGTATCATTGAAAATACCTTATATTATAACGTAATATGCCGTGTATCATTGAAAATACCTTGTAATATAACGTAATATGCAGTGTATCATTGAAAATACCTTATAATATAACGTAATATGCAGTGTATCATTGAAAATACCTTATAATATTTCGTAATTTGTAGTGTATCATTGAAAATACCTTATAATATAACGAAATATGCAGTGTGTCATTGAACATACCTTATATTATGTCGTAGTTTATCATTGAAAATACCTTATAGTATAACGTAATATGCAGTGTATCATTGAAAATATCTTATAATATAATGTAATATGCAGTGTATCATTGAAAATGCCTTATATTATAACGTAATATGCAGTGTATCATTGAAAATACCTTGTAATATAACGTAATATGCAGTGTATCATTGAAAATACCTTTTAATATATCGTAGTTTATCATTGAAAATGCCTTATAATGTAACGTAATATGGAGTGTTTCAATGAAAATACCTTATAATACAACGGAATATGCAGAGTATCATTGAAAATACCTTATAATATAACGTAATATGCAGTGTATCATTGAAAATACCTTCTAATATATCGTAGTTTATCATTGAAAATACCTTATAATATAACGTAATATGCAGTGTATCATTGAAAATACCTTATAATATAACGTAATATGCAGTGTATCATTGAAAATACCATATAATATATAGTAGTTTATCATTGAAAATACCTTATAACATAACGTAATATACAGTGTAACATTGAAAATACCTTATAATATAACGTACTATGCAGCGTATCATTGAAAATACCTTATAATATATCGTAATATGCAGTGTATCATTGAAAATACCATATAATATAACGTAATATGCAGTGTATCATTGAAAATACCTTATAATATAACGTAATATGCAGTATATCATTGAAAATACCTTCTAATATATCGTAGTTTATCATTGAAAATACCTTATAATATAACGTAATATACAGTGTACCATTGAAAATACCTTATAATATAACGAAATATGCAGTGTATCACTGAAAATACCTTCTAATATATAGTAGTTTATCATTGAAAATACCTTATAATATAACGTAAAGTGCAGTGTATCATTGAAAATACCTTATAATATAACGTAATATGCAGTATATCATTTAAAATACCTTATAATATAGCGTAATATGCAGTGTATCATTGAAAATACCATATAATATAACGTAATATGCAGTGTATCATTGAAAATACCTTATATTATAACGTAATATGCAGTGTATCATTGAAAATACCTTGTAATATAACGTAATATCAAGTGTATCATTGAAAATACCGTATAATATAACGTAATATGCAGTGTATCATTGAAAATACCTTCTAATATATCGTAGTTTATCGTTGAAAATACCTTATAATATAACGTAATATACAGTGTATCATTGAAAATACCTTATAATATAACGTAATATGCAGTGTATCATTGAAAATACCTTATAATATATAGTAGTTTATCATAGAAAATACCTTATAACATAACGTAATATACAGTGTAACATTGAAAATACCTTATAATATAACGTACTATGCAGCGTATCATTGAAAATACCTTATAATATATCGTAATATGCAGTGTATCATTGAAAATACCATATAATATAACGTAATATGCAGTGTATCATTGAAAATACCTTATATTATAACGTAATATGCCGTGTATCATTGAAAATACCTTGTAATATAACGTAATATGCAGTGTATCATTGAAAATACCTTATAATATAACGTAATATGCAGTATATCATTGAAAATACCTTCTAATATATCGTAGTTTATCATTGAAAATACCTTATAATATAACGTAATATACAGTGTACCATTGAAAATACCTTATAATACAACGGAATATGCAGAGTATCATTGAAAATGCCTTATAATGTAACGGAATATGCAGAGTATCATTGAAAATACCTTATAATATAACGAAATATGCAGTGTATCACTGAAAATACCTTCTAATATATCGTAGTTTATCATTGAAAATACCTTATAATATAACGTAATATGCAGTGTATCATTGAAAATACCTTATAATATAACGTAATATGCAGTATATCATTTAAAATACCTTATAATATAGCGTAATATGCAGTGTATCATTGAAAATACCTTATAATATATCGTAGTTTATCATTGAAAATGCCTTATAATGTAACGGAATATGCAGAGTATCATTGAAAATGCCTTGTAATATAACGTAATATGCAGTGTATCATTGAAAATACCTTTTAATATATCGTAGTTTATCATTGAAAATGCCTTATAATGTAACGTAATATGGAGTGTTTCAATGAAAATACCTTATAATACAACGGAATATGCAGAGTATCATTGAAAATACCTTATAATATAACGTAATATGCAGTGTATCATTGGAAATACCTTATAATATTTCGTAATTTGTGGTGTATCATTGAAAATACCTTATAATATAGCGTACTATGCAGTGTATCAATGAAAATACCTTATAATATAACGTAATATGCAGTGTATCATTGAAAATACATTATAATATAACGTAATATGCAGTGTATCAATGAAAATACCTAATAATATAACGGAATTTGTAGTGTATCATTGAAAATACCTTATAATATAACGTAATATGCAGTGTATCATTGAAAAAACCTTATAATATATCGTAATATGCAATGTATCATTGAAAATACCTTATAATAATCCGTAATTTGTAGTGTATCATTGAAAATACCATATAATATAACGTAATATGCAGTGTATCATTGAAAATACCTTATATTATAACGTAATATGCCGTGTATCATTGAAAATACCTTGTAATATAACGTAATATGCAGTGTATCATTGAAAATACCTTATAATATAACGTAATATGCAGTGTATCATTGAAAATACCTTATAATATTTCGTAATTTGTAGTGTATCATTGAAAATACCTTATAATATAACGAAATATGCAGTGTGTCATTGAACATACCTTATATTATGTCGTAGTTTATCATTGAAAATACCTTATAGTATAACGTAATATGCAGTGTATCATTGAAAATATCTTATAATATAATGTAATATGCAGTGTATCATTGAAAATGCCTTATATTATAACGTAATATGCAGTGTATCATTGAAAATACCTTGTAATATAACGTAATATGCAGTGTATCATTGAAAATACCTTTTAATATATCGTAGTTTATCATTGAAAATGCCTTATAATGTAACGTAATATGGAGTGTTTCAATGAAAATACCTTATAATACAACGGAATATGCAGAGTATCATTGAAAATACCTTATAATATAACGTAATATGCAGTGTATCATTGAAAATACCTTCTAATATATCGTAGTTTATCATTGAAAATACCTTATAATATAACGTAATATACAGTGTATCATTGAAAATACCTTATAATATATCGTAATATGCAGTGTATCATTGAAAATACCATATAATATAAAGTAGTTTATCATTGAAAATACCTTATAACATAACGTAATATACAGTGTAACATTGAAAATACCTTATAATATAACGTACTATGCAGCGTATCATTGAAAATACCTTATAATATATCGTAATATGCAGTGTATCATTGAAAATACCATATAATATAACGTAATATGCAGTGTATCATTGAAAATACCTTATAATATAACGTAATATGCAGTATATCATTGAAAATACCTTCTAATATTTCGTAGTTTATCATTGAAAATACCTTATAATATAACGTAATATACAGTGTACCATTGAAAATACCTTATAATATAACGAAATATGCAGTGTATCACTGAAAATACCTTCTAATATATAGTAGTTTATCATTGAAAATACCTTATAATATAACGTAAAGTGCAGTGTATCATTGAAAATACCTTATAATATAACGTAATATGCAGTATATCATTTAAAATACCTTATAATATAGCGTAATATGCAGTGTATCATTGAAAATACCATATAATATAACGTAATATGCAGTGTATCATTGAAAATACCTTATATTATAACGTAATATGCAGTGTATCATTGAAAATACCTTGTAATATAACGTAATATCAAGTGTATCATTGAAAATACCGTATAATATAACGTAATATGCAGTGTATCATTGAAAATACCTTCTAATATATCGTAGTTTATCGTTGAAAATACCTTATAATATAACGTAATATACAGTGTATCATTGAAAATACCTTATAATATAACGTAATATGCAGTGTATCATTGAAAATACCTTATAATATATAGTAGTTTATCATTGAAAATACCTTATAACATAACGTAATATACAGTGTAACATTGAAAATACCTTATAATATAACGTACTATGCAGCGTATCATTGAAAATACCTTATAATATATCGTAATATGCAGTGTATCATTGAAAATACCATATAATATAACGTAATATGCAGTGTATCATTGAAAATACCTTATATTATAACGTAATATGCCGTGTATCATTGAAAATACCTTGTAATATAACGTAATATGCAGTGTATCATTGAAAATACCTTATAATATAACGTAATATGCAGTGTATCATTGAAAATACCTTCTAATATATCGTAGTTTATCATTGAAAATACCTTATAATATAACGTAATATACAGTGTACCATTGAAAATACCTTATAATACAACGGAATATGCAGAGTATCATTGAAAATGCCTTATAACATAACGGAATATACAGTGTAACATTGAAAATACCTTATAATATAACGAAATATGCAGTGTATCATTGAAAATACCTTCTAATATATCGTAGTTTATCATTGAAAATACCTTATAATATAACGTAATATGCAGTGTATCATTGAAAATACCTTATAATATAACGTAATATGCAGTATATCATTTAAAATACCTTATAATATAGCGTAATATGCAGTGTATCATTGAAAATACCTTATAATATATCGTAGTTTATCATTGAAAATGCCTTATAATGTAACGGAATATGCAGAGTATCATTGAAAATGCCTTGTAATATAACGTAATATGCAGTGTATCATTGAAAATACCTTTTAATATATCGTAGTTTATCATTGAAAATGCCTTATAATGTAACGTAATATGGAGTGTTTCAATGAAAATACCTTATAATACAACGGAATATGCAGAGTATCATTGAAAATACCTTATAATATAACGTAATATGCAGTGTATCATTGGAAATACCTTATAATATTTCGTAATTTGTAGTGTATCATTGAAAATACCTTATAATATAGCGTACTATGCAGTGTATCAATGAAAATACCTTATAATATAACGTAATATGCAGTGTATCATTGAAAATACATTATAATATAACGTAATATGCAGTGTATCAATGAAAATACCTAATAATATAACGGAATTTGTAGTGTATCATTGAAAATACCTTATAATATAACGTAATATGCAGTGTATCATTGAAAAAACCTTATAATATATCGTAATATGCAATGTATCATTGAAAATACCTTATAATAATCCGTAATTTGTAGTGTATCATTGAAAATACCATATAATATAACGTAATATGCAGTGTATCATTGAAAATACCTTATAATATAACGTAATATGCCGTGTATCATTGAAAATACCTTGTAATATAACGTAATATGCAGTGTATCATTGAAAATACCTTATAATATAACGTAATATGCAGTGTATCATTGAAAATACCTTATAATATTTCGTAATTTGTAGTGTATCATTGAAAATACCTTATAATATAACGAAATATGCAGTGTGTCATTGAACATACCTTATATTATGTCGTAGTTTATCATTGAAAATACCTTATAGTATAACGTAATATGCAGTGTATCATTGAAAATATCTTATAATATAATGTAATATGCAGTGTATCATTGAAAATGCCTTATATTATAACGTAATATGCAGTGTATCATTGAAAATACCTTGTAATATAACGTAATATGCAGTGTATCATTGAAAATACCTTTTAATATATCGTAGTTTATCATTGAAAATGCCTTATAATGTAACGTAATATGGAGTGTTTCAATGAAAATACCTTATAATACAACGGAATATGCAGAGTATCATTGAAAATGCCTTATATTATAACGTAATATGCCGTGTATCATTGAAAATACCTTGTAATATAACGTAATATGCAGTGTATCATTGAAAATACCTTATAATATAACGTAATATGCAGTATATCATTGAAAATACCTTCTAATATATCGTAGTTTATCATTGAAAATACCTTATAATATAACGTAATATACAGTGTACCATTGAAAATACCTTATAATACAACGGAATATGCAGAGTATCATTGAAAATGCCTTATAATGTAACGGAATATGCAGAGTATCATTGAAAATACCTTATAATATAACGAAATATGCAGTGTATCACTGAAAATACCTTCTAATATATCGTAGTTTATCATTGAAAATACCTTATAATATAACGTAATATGCAGTGTATCATTGAAAATACCTTATAATATAACGTAATATGCAGTATATCATTTAAAATACCTTATAATATAGCGTAATATGCAGTGTATCATTGAAAATACCTTATAATATATCGTAGTTTATCATTGAAAATGCCTTATAATGTAACGGAATATGCAGAGTATCATTGAAAATGCCTTGTAATATAACGTAATATGCAGTGTATCATTGAAAATACCTTTTAATATATCGTAGTTTATCATTGAAAATGCCTTATAATGTAACGTAATATGGAGTGTTTCAATGAAAATACCTTATAATACAACGGAATATGCAGAGTATCATTGAAAATACCTTATAATATAACGTAA
Organism: Lasioglossum lativentre; assembly: GCA_916610255.1. Classification (NCBI taxonomy): domain Eukaryota; kingdom Metazoa; phylum Arthropoda; class Insecta; order Hymenoptera; family Halictidae; genus Lasioglossum; species Lasioglossum lativentre. The sequence goes on from CAKAJI010000837.1 coordinate 78,095, forward strand.
TATGCAGTGTATCATTGGAAATACCTTATAATATTTCGTAATTTGTAGTGTATCATTGAAAATACCTTATAATATAGCGTACTATGCAGTGTATCAATGAAAATACCTTATAATATAACGTAATATGCAGTGTATCATTGAAAATACATTATAATATAACGTAATATGCAGTGTATCAATGAAAATACCTAATAATATAACGGAATTTGTAGTGTATCATTGAAAATACCTTATAATATAACGTAATATGCAGTGTATCATTGAAAAAACCTTATAATATATCGTAATATGCAATGTATCATTGAAAATACCTTATAATAATCCGTAATTTGTAGTGTATCATTGAAAATACCATATAATATAACGTAATATGCAGTGTATCATTGAAAATACCTTATATTATAACGTAATATGCCGTGTATCATTGAAAATACCTTGTAATATAACGTAATATGCAGTGTATCATTGAAAATACCTTATAATATAACGTAATATGCAGTGTATCATTGAAAATACCTTATAATATTTCGTAATTTGTAGTGTATCATTGAAAATACCTTATAATATAACGAAATATGCAGTGTGTCATTGAACATACCTTATATTATGTCGTAGTTTATCATTGAAAATACCTTATAGTATAACGTAATATGCAGTGTATCATTGAAAATATCTTATAATATAATGTAATATGCAGTGTATCATTGAAAATGCCTTATATTATAACGTAATATGCAGTGTATCATTGAAAATACCTTGTAATATAACGTAATATGCAGTGTATCATTGAAAATACCTTTTAATATATCGTAGTTTATCATTGAAAATGCCTTATAATGTAACGTAATATGGAGTGTTTCAATGAAAATACCTTATAATACAACGGAATATGCAGAGTATCATTGAAAATGCCTTATAATGTAACGGAATATGCAGAGTATCATTGAAAATACCTTATAATATAACGTAATATGCAGTGTATCATTGAAAATACATTATAATATAACGTAATATGCAGTGTATCATTGAAAATACCTTATAATATAACGGAATTTGTAGTGTATCATTGTAAATACCTTATAATATAACGAAATATGCAGTGTGTCATTGAACATACCTTATATTATGTCGTAGTTTATCATTGAAAATACCTTATAGTATAACGTAATATGTAGTGTATCATTGAAAATACCTTATAATATAACGTAATATGCAGTGTATCATTGAAAATACCTAATAATATAACGTAATATGCAGTGTATCATTGAAAATACCTTATAATATAACGTACATTGCAGCGTATCACTGAAAATACCTTCTAATATATCGTAGTTTATCATTGAAAATACCTTATAATATAACGTAATATACAGTGTATCATTGAAAATACCTTATAACATAACGTAATATACAGGGTAACATTGAAAATACCTTATATTATAACGTAATATGCAGTGTATCATTGAAAATACCTTGTAATATAACGTAATATGCAGTGTATCATTGAAAATACCTTATAATATAACGTAATATGCAGTGTATCATTGAAAATACCTTCTAATATAACGTACTATGCAGCGTATCATTGAAAATACCTTATAACATAACGTAATATACAGGGTAACATTGAAAATACCTTATATTATAACGTAATATGCAGTGTATCATTGAAAATACCTTGTAATATAACGTAATATGCAGTGTATCATTGAAAATACCTTATAATATAACGTAATATGCAGTGTATCATTGAAAATACCTTCTATTATATCGTACTATGCAGCGTATCATTGAAAATACCTTATAATATATCGTAATATGCAGTGTATCATTGAAAATACCATATAATATAACGTAATATGCAGTGTATCATTGAAAATACCTTATATTATAACGTAATATGCAGTGTATCATTGAAAATACCTTGTAATATAACGTAATATGCAGTGTATCATTGAAAATACCTTATAATATAACGTAATATGCAGTGTATCATTGAAAATACCTTCTAATATATCGTAGTTTATCGTTGAAAATACCTTATAATATAACGTAATATACAGTGTATCATTGAAAATACCTTATAATATAACGTAATATGCAGTGTATCATTGAAAATACATTATAATATAACGTAATATGCAGTGTATCAATGAAAATACCTTATAATATAACGGAATTTGTAGTGTATCATTGAAAATACCTTATAATATAACGTAATATGCAGTGTATCATTGAAAAAACCTTATAATATATCGTAATATGCAATGTATCATTGAAAATACCTTATAATATTCCGTAATTTGTAGTGTATCATTGAAAATACCTTATAATATAGCGTAATATGCAGTGTATCATTGAAAATACCTTATAATATAACGTAATATGCAGTGTATCATTGAAAATACCTTCTAATATATCGTAGTTTATCGTTGAAAATACCTTATAATATAACGTAATATACAGTGTATCATTGAAAATACCTTATAATATAACGTAATATGCAGTGTATCATTGAAAATACCATATAATATATAGTAGTTTATCATTGAAAATACCTTATAACATAACGTAATATACAGTGTAACATTGAAAATACCTTATAATATAACGTAATATGCAGTGTATCATTGAAAATACCTTATAATATATCGTAATATGCAGTGTATCATTGAAAATTCCATATAATATAACGTAATATGCAGTGTATCATTGAAAATACCTTATAATATAACGTAATATGCAGTATATCATTGAAAATACCTTCTAATATATCGTAGTTTATCATTGAAAATACCTTATAATATAACGTAATATACAGTGTACCATTGAAAATACCTTATAATATAACGAAATATGCAGTGTATCACTGAAAATACCTTCTAATATATAGTAGTTTATCATTGAAAATACCTTATAATATAACGTAAAGTGCAGTGTATCATTGAAAATACCTTATAATATAACGTAATATGCAGTATATCATTTAAAATACCTTATAATATAGCGTAATATGCAGTGTATCATTGAAAATACCATATAATATAACGTAATATGCAGTGTATCATTGAAAATACCTTATAATATAACGTAATATGCAGTGTATCATTGAAAATACCTTCTAATATATCGTAGTTTATCATTGAAAATACCTTATAATATAACGTAATATACAGTGTATCATTGAAAATACCTTATAATATAACGTAATATGCAGTGTATCATTGAAAATACCTTATAATATATAGTAGTTTATCATTGAAAATACCTTATAACATAACGTAATATACAGTGTAACATTGAAAATACCTTATAATATAACGTACTATGCAGCGTATCATTGAAAATACCTTATAATATATCGTAATATGCAGTGTATCATTGAAAATACCATATAATATAACGTAATATGCAGTGTATCATTGAAAATACCTTATATTATAACGTAATATGCCGTGTATCATTGAAAATACCTTGTAATATAACGTAATATGCAGTGTATCATTGAAAATACCTTATAATATAACGTAATATGCAGTGTATCATTGAAAATACCTTATAATATTTCGTAATTTGTAGTGTATCATTGAAAATACCTTATAATATAACGAAATATGCAGTGTGTCATTGAACATACCTTATATTATGTCGTAGTTTATCATTGAAAATACCTTATAGTATAACGTAATATGCAGTGTATCATTGAAAATATCTTATAATATAATGTAATATGCAGTGTATCATTGAAAATGCCTTATATTATAACGTAATATGCAGTGTATCATTGAAAATACCTTGTAATATAACGTAATATGCAGTGTATCATTGAAAATACCTTTTAATATATCGTAGTTTATCATTGAAAATGCCTTATAATGTAACGTAATATGGAGTGTTTCAATGAAAATACCTTATAATACAACGGAATATGCAGAGTATCATTGAAAATACCTTATAATATAACGTAATATGCAGTGTATCATTGAAAATACCTTATAATATTTCGTAATTTGTAGTGTATCATTGAAAATACCTTATAATATAGCGTACTATGCAGTGTATCAATGAAAATACCTTATAATATAACGTAATATGCAGTGTATCATTGAAAATACATTATAATATAACGTAATATGCAGTGTATCAATGAAAATACCTTATAATATAACGGAATTTGTAGTGTATCATTGAAAATACCTTATAATATAACGTAATATGCAGTGTATCATTGAAAAAACCTTATAATATATCGTAATATGCAATGTATCATTGAAAATACCTTATAATATTCCGTAATTTGTAGTGTATCATTGAAAATACCTTATAATATAGCGTAATATGCAGTGTATCATTGAAAATACCTTATAATATAACGTAATATGCAGTGTATCATTGAAAATACCTTCTAATATATCGTAGTTTATCGTTGAAAATACCTTATAATATAACGTAATATACAGTGTATCATTGAAAATACCTTATAATATAACGTAATATGCAGTGTATCATTGAAAATACCATATAATATATAGTAGTTTATCATTGAAAATACCTTATAACATAACGTAATATACAGTGTAACATTGAAAATACCTTATAATATAACGTAATATGCAGTGTATCATTGAAAATACCTTATAATATATCGTAATATGCAGTGTATCATTGAAAATTCCATATAATATAACGTAATATGCAGTGTATCATTGAAAATACCTTATAATATAACGTAATATGCAGTCTATCATTGAAAATACCTTATAATATATTGTAGTTTATCATTGAAAATACCTTATAATATAACGTAATATACAGTGTACCATTGAAAATACCTTATAATATAACGAAATATGCAGTGTATCACTGAAAATACCTTCTAATATATAGTAGTTTATCATTGAAAATACCTTATAATATAACGTAAAGTGCAGTGTATCATTGAAAATACCTTATAATATAACGTAATATGCAGTATATCATTTAAAATACCTTATAATATAGCGTAATATGCAGTGTATCATTGAAAATACCATATAATATAACGTAATATGCAGTGTATCATTGAAAATACCTTATAATATAACGTAATATGCAGTGTATCATTGAAAATACCTTCTAATATATCGTAGTTTATCGTTGAAAATACCTTATAATATAACGTAATATACAGTGTATCATTGAAAATACCTTATAATATAACGTAATATGCAGTGTATCGTTGAAAATACCTTATAATATATAGTAGTTTATCATTGAAAATACCTTATAACATAACGTAATATACAGTGTAACATTGAAAATACCTTATAATATAACGTACTATGCAGCGTATCATTGAAAATACCTTATAATATATCGTAATATGCAGTGTATCATTGAAAATACCATATAATATAACGTAATATGCAGTGTATCATTGAAAATACCTTATATTATAACGTAATATGCCGTGTATCATTGAAAATACCTTGTAATATAACGTAATATGCAGTGTATCATTGAAAATACCTTATAATATAACGTAATATGCAGTATATCATTGAAAATACCTTCTAATATATCGTAGTTTATCATTTAAAATACCTTATAATATAACGTAATATACAGTGTACCATTGAAAATACCTTATAATATAACGAAATATGCAGTGTATCACTGAAAATACCTTCTAATATATCGTAGTTTATCATTGAAAATACCTTATAATATAACGTAATATGCAGTGTATCGTTGAAAATACCTTATAATATAACGTAATATGCAGTATATCATTTAAAATACCTTATAATATAGCGTAATATGCAGTGTATCATTGAAAATACCTTATAATATATCGTAGTTTATCATTGAAAATGCCTTATAATGTAACGGAATATGCAGAGTATCATTGAAAATGCCTTATATTATAACGTAATATGCAGTGTATCATTGAAAATACCTTGTAATATAACGTAATATGCAGTGTATCATTGAAAATACCTTTTAATATATCGTAGTTTATCATTGAAAATGCCTTATAATGTAACGTAATATGGAGTGTTTCAATGAAAATACCTTATAATACAACGGAATATGCAGAGTATCATTGAAAATACCTTATAATATAACGTAATATGCAGTGTATCATTGAAAATACCTTATAATATTTCGTAATTTGTAGTGTATCATTGAAAATACCTTATAATATAGCGTACTATGCAGTGTATCAATGAAAATACCTTATAATATAACGTAATATGCAGTGTATCATTGAAAATACATTATAATATAACGTAATATGCAGTGTATCAATGAAAATACCTAATAATATAACGGAATTTGTAGTGTATCATTGAAAATACCTTATAATATAACGTAATATGCAGTGTATCATTGAAAAAACCTTATAATATATCGTAATATGCAATGTATCATTGAAAATACCTTATAATATTCCGTAATTTGTAGTGTATCATTGAAAATACCTTATAATATATCGTAGTTTATCATTGAAAATGCCTTATAATGTAACGGAATATGCAGAGTATCATTGAAAATACCTTATAATATAACGTAATATGCAGTGTATCATTGAAAATACATTATAATATAACGTAATATGCAGTGTATCATTGAAAATACCTTATAATATAACGGAATTTGTAGTGTATCATTGAAAATACCTTATAATATAACGAAATATGCAGTGTGTCATTGAACATACCTTATATTATGTCGTAGTTTATCATTGAAAATACCTTATAGTATAACGTAATATGTAGTGTATCATTGAAAATACCTTATAATATAACGTAATATGTAGTGTATCATTGAAAATACCTAATAATATAACGTAATATGCAGTGTATCATTGAAAATACCTTATAATATAACGTACATTGCAGCGTATCACTGAAAATACCTTCTAATATATCGTAGTTTATCATTGAAAATACCTTATAATATAACGTAATATACAGTGTATCATTGAAAATACCTTATAACATAACGTAATATACAGTGTAACATTGAAAATACCTTATAATATAACGTACTATGCAGCGTATCATTGAAAATACCTTATAATATATCGTAATATGCAGTGTATCATTGAAAATACCATATAATATAACGTAATATGCAGTGTATCATTGAAAATACCTTATATTATAACGTAATATGCAGTGTATCATTGAAAATACCTTGTAATATAACGTAATATGCAGTGTATCATTGAAAATACCTTATAATATAACGTAATATGCAGTATATCATTGAAAATACCTTCTAATATATCGTAGTTTATCGTTGAAAATACCTTATAATATAACGTAATATACAGTGTATCATTGAAAATACCTTATAATATAACGTAATATGCAGTGTATCATTGAAAATACCTTATAATATATAGTAGTTTATCATTGAAAATACCTTATAACATAACGTAATATACAGTGTAACATTGAAAATACCTTATAATATAACGTACTATGCAGCGTATCATTGAAAATACCTTATAATATATCGTAATATGCAGTGTATCATTGAAAATACCATATAATATAACGTAATATGCAGTGTATCATTGAAAATACCTTATATTATAACGTAATATGCCGTGTATCATTGAAAATACCTTGTAATATAACGTAATATGCAGTGTATCATTGAAAATACCTTATAATATAACGTAATATGCAGTGTATCATTGAAAATACCTTATAATATTTCGTAATTTGTAGTGTATCATTGAAAATACCTTATAATATAACGAAATATGCAGTGTGTCATTGAACATACCTTATATTATGTCGTAGTTTATCGTTGAAAATACCTTATAGTATAACGTAATATGCAGTGTATCATTGAAAATATCTTATAATATAATGTAATATGCAGTGTATCATTGAAAATGCCTTATATTATAACGTAATATGCAGTGTATCATTGAAAATACCTTGTAATATAACGTAATATGCAGTGTATCATTGAAAATACCTTTTAATATATCGTAGTTTATCATTGAAAATGCCTTATAATGTAACGTAATATGGAGTGTTTCAATGAAAATACCTTATAATACAACGGAATATGCAGAGTATCATTGAAAATACCTTATAATATAACGTAATATGCAGTGTATCATTGAAAATACCTTATAATATTTCGTAATTTGTAGTGTATCATTGAAAATACCTTATAATATAGCGTACTATGCAGTGTATCAATGAAAATACCTTTTAATATAACGTAATATGCAGTGTATCATTGAAAATACATTATAATATAACGTAATATGCAGTGTATCAATGAAAATACCTTATAATATAACGGAATTTGTAGTGTATCATTGAAAATACCTTATAATATAACGTAATATGCAGTGTATCATTGAAAAAACCTTATAATATATCGTAATATGCAATGTATCATTGAAAATACCTTATAATATTCCGTAATTTGTAGTGTATCATTGAAAATACCTTACAATATAGCGTAATATGCAGTGTATCATTGAAAATACCTTATAATATAACGTAATATGCAGTGTATCATTGAAAATACCTTCTAATATATCGTAGTTTATCATTGAAAATACCTTATAGTATAACGTAATATGCAGTGTATCATTGAAAATATCTTATAATATAATGTAATATGCAGTGTATCATTGAAAATGCCTTATATTATAACGTAATATGCAGTGTATCATTGAAAATACCTTGTAATATAACGTAATATGCAGTGTATCATTGAAAATACCTTTTAATATATCGTAGTTTATCATTGAAAATGCCTTATAATGTAACGTAATATTTAGTGTTTCAATGAAAATACCTTATAATACAACGGAATATGCAGAGTATCATTGAAAATGCCTTATAATGTAACGGAATATGCAGAGTATCATTGAAAATACCTTATAATATAACGTAATATGCAGTGTATCATTGAAAATACATTATAATATAACGTAATATGCAGTGTATCATTGAAAATACCTTATAATATAACGGAATTTGTAGTGTATCATTGAAAATACCTTATAATATAACGAAATGTGCAGTGTGTCATTGAACATACCTTATATTATGTCGTAGTTTATCATTGAAAATACCTTATAGTATAACGTAATATGTAGTGTATCATTGAAAATACCTTATAATATAACGTAATATGCAGTGTATCATTGAAAATACCTAATAATATAACGTAATATGCAGTGTATCATTGAAAATACCTTATAATATAACGTACATTGCAGCGTATCACTGAAAATACCTTCTAATATATCGTAGTTTATCATTGAAAATACCTTATAATATAACGTAATATACAGTGTATCATTGAAAATACCTTATAACATAACGTAATATACAGGGTAACATTGAAAATACCTTATATTATAACGTAATATGCAGTGTATCATTGAAAATACCTTGTAATATAACGTAATATGCAGTGTATCATTGAAAATACCTTATAATATAACGTAATATGCAGTGTATCATTGAAAATACCTTCTATTATAACGTACTATGCAGCGTATCATTGAAAATACCTTATAATATATCGTAATATGCAGTGTATCATTGAAAATACCATATAATATAACGTAATATGCAGTGTATCATTGAAAATACCTTATATTATAACGTAATATGCAGTGTATCATTGAACATACCTTGTAATATAACGTAATATGCAGTGTATCATTGAAAATACCTTATAATATAACGTAATATGCAGTGTATCATTGAAAATACCTTCTAATATATCGTAGTTTATCGTTGAAAATACCTTATAATATAACGTAATATACAGTGTATCATTGAAAATACCTTATAATATAACGTAATATGCAGTGTATCATTGAAAATACCTTATAATATATAGTAGTTTATCATTGAAAATACCTTATAACATAACGTAATATACAGTGTAACATTGAAAATACCTTATAATATAACGTACTATTCAGCGTATCATTGAAAATACCTTATAATATATCGTAATATGCAGTGTATCATTGAAAATACCATATAATATAACGTAATATGCAGTGTATCATTGAAAATACCTTATATTATAACGTAATATGCCGTGTATCATTGAAAATACCTTGTAATATAACGTAATATGCAGTGTATCATTGAAAATACCTTATAATATAACGTAATATGCAGTGTATCATTGAAAATACCTTATAATATTTCGTAATTTGTAGTGTATCATTGAAAATACCTTATAATATAACGAAATATGCAGTGTGTCATTGAACATACCTTATATTATGTCGTAGTTTATCATTGAAAATACCTTATAGTATAACGTAATATGCAGTGTATCATTGAAAATATCTTATAATATAATGTAATATGCAGTGTATCATTGAAAATGCCTTATATTATAACGTAATATGCAGTGTATCATTGAAAATACCTTGTAATATAACGTAATATGCAGTGTATCATTGAAAATACCTTTTAATATATCGTAGTTTATCATTGAAAATGCCTTATAATGTAACGTAATATGGAGTGTTTCAATGAAAATACCTTATAATACAACGGAATATGCAGAGTATCATTGAAAATACCTTATAATATAACGTAATATGCAGTGTATCATTGAAAATACCTTATAATATTTCGTAATTTGTAGTGTATCATTGAAAATACCTTATAATATAGCGTACTATGCAGTGTATCAATGAAAATACCTTATAATATAACGTAATATGCAGTGTATCATTGAAAATACATTATAATATAACGTAATATGCAGTGTATCAATGAAAATACCTTATAATATAACGGAATTTGTAGTGTATCATTGAAAATACCTTATAATATAACGTAATATGCAGTGTATCATTGAAAATACCATATAATATAACGTAAAGTGCAGTGTATCATTGAAAATACCTTATAATATAACGTAATATGCAGTACATCATTTAAAATACCTTATAATATAGCGTAATATGCAGTGTATCATTGAAAATACCATATAATATAACGTAATATGCAGTGTATCATTGAAAATACCTTATAATATAACGTAATATGCAGTGTATCATTGAAAATACCTTCTAATATATCGTAGTTTATCGTTGAAAATACCTTATAATATAACGTAATATACAGTGTATCATTGAAAATACCTTATAATATAACGTAATATGCAGTGTATCGTTGAAAATACCTTATAATATATAGTAGTTTATCATTGAAAATACCTTATAACATAACGTAATATACAGTGTAACATTGAAAATACCTTATAATATAACGTACTATGCAGCGTATCATTGAAAATACCTTATAATATATCGTAATATGCAGTGTATCATTGAAAATACCATATAATATAACGTAATATGCAGTGTATCATTGAAAATACCTTATATTATAACGTAATATGCCGTGTATCATTGAAAATACCTTGTAATATAACGTAATATGCAGTGTATCATTGAAAATACCTTATAATATAACGTAATATGCAGTATATCATTGAAAATACCTTCTAATATATCGTAGTTTATCATTTAAAATACCTTATAATATAACGTAATATACAGTGTACCATTGAAAATACCTTATAATATAACGAAATATGCAGTGTATCACTGAAAATACCTTCTAATATATCGTAGTTTATCATTGAAAATACCTTATAATATAACGTAATATGCAGTGTATCGTTGAAAATACCTTATAATATAACGTAATATGCAGTATATCATTTAAAATACCTTATAATATAGCGTAATATGCAGTGTATCATTGAAAATACCTTATAATATATCGTAGTTTATCATTGAAAATGCCTTATAATGTAACGGAATATGCAGAGTATCATTGAAAATGCCTTATATTATAACGTAATATGCAGTGTATCATTGAAAATACCTTGTAATATAACGTAATATGCAGTGTATCATTGAAAATACCTTTTAATATATCGTAGTTTATCATTGAAAATGCCTTATAATGTAACGTAATATGAAGTGTTTCAATGAAAATACCTTATAATACAACGGAATATGCAGAGTATCATTGAAAATACCTTATAATATAACGTAATATGCAGTGTATCATTGAAAATACATTATAATATAACGTAATATGCAGTGTATCATTGAAAATACCTTATAATATAACGGAATTTGTAGTGTATCATTGAAAATACCTTATAATATAACGAAATATGCAGTGTGTCATTGAACATACCTTATATTATGTCGTAGTTTATCATTGAAAATACCTTATAGTATAACGTAATATGTAGTGTATCATTGAAAATACCTTATAATATAACGTAATATGTAGTGTATCATTGAAAATACCTAATAATATAACGTAATATGCAGTGTATCATTGAAAATACCTTATAATATAACGTACATTGCAGCGTATCACTGAAAATACCTTCTAATATATCGTAGTTTATCATTGAAAATACCTTATAATATAACGTAATATACAGTGTATCATTGAAAATACCTTATAACATAACGTAATATACAGTGTAACATTGAAAATACCTTATAATATAACGTACTATGCAGCGTATCATTGAAAATACCTTATAATATATCGTAATATGCAGTGTATCATTGAAAATACCATATAATATAACGTAATATGCAGTGTATCATTGAAAATACCTTATATTATAACGTAATATGCAGTGTATCATTGAAAATACCTTGTAATATAACGTAATATGCAGTGTATCATTGAAAATACCTTATAATATAACGTAATATGCAGTATATCATTGAAAATACCTTCTAATATATCGTAGTTTATCGTTGAAAATACCTTATAATATAACGTAATATACAGTGTATCATTGAAAATACCTTATAATATAACGTAATATGCAGTGTATCATTGAAAATACCTTATAATATATAGTAGTTTATCATTGAAAATACCTTATAACATAACGTAATATACAGTGTAACATTGAAAATACCTTATAATATAACGTACTATGCAGCGTATCATTGAAAATACCTTGTAATATAACGTAATATGCAGTGTATCATTGAAAATACCTTATAATATAACGTAATATGCAGTGTATCATTGAAAATACCTTATAATATTTCGTAATTTGTAGTGTATCATTGAAAATACCTTATAATATAACGAAATATGCAGTGTGTCATTGAACATACCTTATATTATGTCGTAGTTTATCGTTGAAAATACCTTATAGTATAACGTAATATGCAGTGTATCATTGAAAATATCTTATAATATAATGTAATATGCAGTGTATCATTGAAAATGCCTTATATTATAACGTAATATGCAGTGTATCATTGAAAATACCTTGTAATATAACGTAATATGCAGTGTATCATTGAAAATACCTTTTAATATATCGTAGTTTATCATTGAAAATGCCTTATAATGTAACGTAATATGGAGTGTTTCAATGAAAATACCTTATAATACAACGGAATATGCAGAGTATCATTGAAAATACCTTATAATATAACGTAATATGCAGTGTATCATTGAAAATACCTTATAATATTTCGTAATTTGTAGTGTATCATTGAAAATACCTTATAATATAGCGTACTATGCAGTGTATCAATGAAAATACCTTTTAATATAACGTAATATGCAGTGTATCATTGAAAATACATTATAATATAACGTAATATGCAGTGTATCAATGAAAATACCTTATAATATAACGGAATTTGTAGTGTATCATTGAAAATACCTTATAATATAACGTAATATGCAGTGTATCATTGAAAAAACCTTATAATATATCGTAATATGCAATGTATCATTGAAAATACCTTATAATATTCCGTAATTTGTAGTGTATCATTGAAAATACCTTACAATATAGCGTAATATGCAGTGTATCATTGAAAATACCTTATAATATAACGTAATATGCAGTGTATCATTGAAAATACCTTCTAATATATCGTAGTTTATCGTTGAAAATACCTTATAATATAACGTAATATACAGTGTATCATTGAAAATACCTTATAATATAACGTAATATGCAGTGTATCATTGAAAATACCTTATAATATATAGTAGTTTATCATTGAAAATACCTTATAACATAACGTAATATACAGTGTAACATTGAAAATACCTTATAATATAACGTAATATGCAGTGTATCATTGAAAATACCTTTTAATATATCGTAGTTTATCATTGAAAATGCCTTATAATGTAACGTAATATGGAGTGTTTCAATGAAAATACCTTATAATACAACGGAATATGCAGAGTATCATTGAAAATACCTTATAATATAACGTAATATGCAGTGTATCATTGAAAATACCTTATAATATTTCGTAATTTGTAGTGTATCATTGAAAATACGTTATAATATAGCGTACTATGCAGTGTATCAATGAAAATACCTTTTAATATAACGTAATATGCAGTGTATCATTGAAAATACATTATAATATAACGTAATATGCAGTGTATCAATGAAAATACCTTATAATATAACGGAATTTGTAGTGTATCATTGAAAATACCTTATAATATAACGTAATATGCAGTGTATCATTGAAAAAACCTTATAATATATCGTAATATGCAATGTATCATTGAAAATACCTTATAATATTCCGTAATTTGTAGTGTATCATTGAAAATACCTTACAATATAGCGTAATATGCAGTGTATCATTGAAAATACCTTATAATATAACGTAATATGCAGTGTATCATTGAAAATACCTTCTAATATATCGTAGTTTATCGTTGAAAATACCTTATAATATAACGTAATATACAGTGTATCATTGAAAATACCTTATAATATAACGTAATATGCAGTGTATCATTGAAAATACCTTATAATATATAGTAGTTTATCATTGAAAATACCTTATAACATAACGTAATATACAGTGTAACATTGAAAATACCTTATAATATAACGGAATTTGTAGTGTATCATTGAAAATACCTTATAATATAACGTAATATGCAGTGTATCATTGAAAATACCTTATAATATAACGTAATATGCAGTGTATCATTGAAAATACCTTATAATATATAGTAGTTTATCATTGAAAATACCTTATAACATAACGTAATATACAGTGTAACATTGAAAATACCTTATAATATAACGTACTATGCAGCGTATCATTGAAAATACTTTATAATATATCGTAATATGCAGTGTATCATTGAAAATACCATATAATATAACGTAATATGCAGTGTATCATTGAAAATACCTTCTAATATATCGTAGTTTATCGTTGAAAATACCTTATAATATAACGTAATATACAGTGTATCATTGAAAATACCTTATAATATAACGAAATATGCAGTGTATCATTGAAAATACCTTATAATACATAGTAGTTTATCATTGAAAATACCTTATAACATAACGTAATATACAGTGTAACATTGAAAATACCTTATAATATAACGTACTATGCAGCGTATCATTGAAAATACCTTATAATATATCGTAATATGCAGTGTATCATTGAAAATACCATATAATATAACGTACTATGCAGTGTATCATTGAAAATACCTTATAATATAACGTAATATGCAGTATATCATTGAAAATACCTTATAATACATAGTAGTTTATCATTGAAAATACCTTATAACATAACGTAATATACAGTGTAACATTGAAAATACCTTATAATATAACGTACTATGCAGCGTATCATTGAAAATACCGTATAATATAACGTAAAGTGCAGTGTATCATTGAAAATACCTTATAATATAACGTAATATGCAGTATATCATTTAAAATACCTTATAATATAGCGTAATATGCAGTGTATCATTGAAAATACCATATAATATAACGTAATATGCAGTGTATCATTGAAAATACCTTATATTATAACGTAATATGCAGTGTAACATTGAAAATACCTTGTAATATAACGTAATATGCAGTGTATCATTGAAAATACCTTATAATATAACGTAATATGCAGTGTATCATTGAAAATACCTTCTAATATATCGTAGTTTATCGTTGAAAATACCTTATAACATAACGTAATATACAGTGTAACATTGAAAATACCTTATAATATAACGTACTATGCAGCGTATCATTGAAAATACCTTATAATATATCGTAATATGCAGTGTATCATTGAAAATACCATATAATATAACGTAATATACAGTGTATCATTGAAAATACCTTATAATATAACGTAATATGCAGTGTATCATTGAAAATACCTTATAATATATAGTAGTTTATCATTGAAAATACCTTATAACATAACGTAATATACAGTGTAACATTGAAAATACCTTATAATATAACGTACTATGCAGCGTATCATTGAAAATACCTTATAATATATCGTAATATGCAGTGTATCATTGAAAATACCATATAATATAACGTAATATGCAGTGTATCATTGAAAATACCTTATATTATAACGTAATATGCCGTGTATCATTGAAAATACCTTGTAATATAACGTAATATGCAGTGTATCATTGAAAATACCTTATAATATAACGTAATATGCAGTATATCATTGAAAATACCTTCTAATATATCGTAGTTTATCATTGAAAATACCTTATAATATAACGTAATATACAGTGTACCATTGAAAATACCTTATAATATAACGAAATATGCAGTGTATCACTGAAAATACCTTCTAATATATCGTAGTTTATCATTGAAAATACCTTATAATATAACGTAATATGCAGTGTATCATTGAAAATACCTTATAATATAACGTAATATGCAGTATATCATTTAAAATACCTTATAATATAGCGTAATATGCAGTGTATCATTGAAAATACCATATAATATAACGTAATATGCAGTGTATCATTGAAAATACCTTATATTATAACGTAATATGCAGTGTATCATTGAAAATACCTTGTAATATAACGTAATATGCAGTGTATCATTGAAAATACCTTATAATATAACGTAATATGCATTGTATCATTGAAAATAACTTATAATATAACGTAATTTGCAGTGTATCAATGAAAATACCTTATAATATAACGTGATATGCAATGTATCATTGAAAATAGCTTATAATATAACGTAATTTGTAGTGTATCTTTGAAAATACCTTATAATATAACGTAATATGCAGTGTATCATTGAAAACACCTTATAATATAACGAAATATGCAGTGTATCATTGAAAATACCTTATAATATGTCGTAGTTTAACATTGAAAATACCTAATAATATAACGTAATATGCAGTGTATCATTGAAAATAACTTATAATATAACGAAATATGCAGTGTGTCATTGAAAAGACCTTATATTATAGCGTAATATGCATTGTATCATTGAAAATACCTTATGATGTAACGTAATATGCAGTGTATCATTGAAAATAACCTATAATATAACGAAATATGCAGTGTGTCATTGAAAAGACCTTATAATATAACGTAATATGCAGTGTATCATTGAAAATAACTTATAATATAACGAAATATGCAGTGTATCGTTGAAAATACCTTATAATATGTCGTAGTTTATCATTGAAAATACCTTATAATATAACGTAATATACAGTGTATCATTGAAAATACCTTATGATATAACGTAATATGCAGTGTATCATTGAAAAGACCTTATAATATAACGTAATATGCAGTGTATCATTGACAATACCTTATAATATAACGTACTATGCAGCGTATCATTGAAAATACCTTATAATATATCGTAATATGCAGTGTATCATTGAAAATACCATATAATATAACGTAATATGCAGTGTATCATTGAAAATAGATTATATTATAACGTAATATGCAGTGTATCATTGAAAATACCTTATAATATAACGTAATATGCAGTGTATCATTGAAAATACCTTCTAATATAACGTAATATGCAGTGTATCATTGAAAATACCTTATAATATTTCGTAATTTGTAGTGTATCATTGAAAATACCTTATAATATAGCGTAATATGCAGTGTATCATTGAAAATACCTTATAATATAACGTAATATGCAGTGTATCATTGAAAATACCTTATAATATAACGAAATATGCAGTGTATCATTGAAAATACCTTATAATATGTCGTAGTTTATCATTGAAAATACCTTATAATATAACGTAATATGCAGTGTATCATTGAAAATGCCTTATAATGTAACGTAATATGGAGTGTTTCAATGAAAATACCTTATAATACAACGTAATATGCAGTGTATCATTGAAAATACCTAATAATATAACGGAATATGCAGAGTATCATAGAAAATACCTTATAATATAACGTAATATGCAGTGTATCATTGAAAATACCTTCTAATATAACGTAATATGCAGTGTATCATTGAAAATACTTTATAATATTTCGTAATTTGTAGTGTATCATTGAAAATACTTTATAATATAGCGTAATATGCAGTGTATCATTGAAAATACCTTATAATATAACGTAATATGCAGTGTATCATTGAAAATACCTTATAATATAACGAAATATGCAGTGTATCATTGAAAATACCTTATAATATGTCGTAGTTTATCATTGAAAATACCTTATAATATAACGTAATATGCAGTGTATCATTGAAAATGCCGTATAATGTAACGTAATATGGAGTGTTTCAATGAAAATACCTTATAATACAACGTAATATGCAGTGTATCATTGAAAATACCTAATAATATAACGGAATATGCAGAGTATCATAGAAAATACCTTATAATATAACGTAATATGCAGTGTATCATTGAAAATACCTTATAATATATCGTATTATGCAATGTATCATTGAAAATACCTTATAATATAACGTAATATGCAGTGTATCATTGAAAATTCCTTATAATATAACGTACTATGCAGCGTATCATTGAAAATACCTTATAATATAACGTAATATGCAGTGTATCATTAAAAATACATTATAATATAACGTAATATGCAGTGTATCATTGAAAATACCTTATAATATAACGGAATTTGTAGTGTATCATTGAAAATACCTTATAATATAACGTAATATACAGTGTATCATTGAAAATTCCTTATAATATAACGTAATATGCAGTGTATCATTGAAAATACCTTATAATATATAGTAGTTTATCATTGAAAATACCTTATAATATATCGTAATATGCAGTGTATCATTGAAAATACCATATAATATAACGTAATATGCAGTGTATCATTGAAAATACCTTATAATATAACGGAATTTGTAGTGTATCATTGAAAATACCTTATAACATAACGTAAATTGCAGAGTATCATTGAAAATACCTTATGATATAACGTAATATGCAGTGTATCATTGAAAAGACCTTATAATATAACGTAATATGCAGTGTATCATTGAAAATACCTTATAATATAACGTAATATGCAGTGTATCATTGAAAATACCTTATAATATAACGTAATATGCATTGTATCATTGAAAATAACTTATAATATAACGTAATTTGCAGTGTATCAATGAAAATACCTTATAATATAACGTGATATGCAATGTATCATTGAAAATAACTTATAATATAACGAAATATGCAGTGTGTCATTGAAAAGACCTTATAATATAACGTAATATTTAGTTTATCATTGAAAATACCTTATAATATAACGTAATATGCAGTGTATCATTGAAAATACCTTATAATATAACGAAATATGCAGTGTATCATTGAAAATACCTTATAATATGTCGTAGTTTATCATTGAAAATACCTTATAATATAACGTAATATGCAGTGTATCATTGAAAATGCCTTATAATGTAACGTAATATGGAGTGTTTCAATGAAAATACCTTATAATACAACGTAATATGCAGTGTATCATTGAAAATACCTAATAATATAACGGAATATGCAGAGTATCATAGAAAATACCTTATAATATAACGTAATATGCAGTGTATCATTGAAAATACCTTATAATATAGCGTAATATGCATTGTATCATTGAAAATGCCTTATAATATATCGGAATTTATAGTGTATCATTGAAAATACCTTATAATATAACGTAATATGCAGTGTATCATTGAAAATACATTATAATATAACTTAATATGCAGTGTATCATTGAAAATACCTTATAATATAACGGAATTTGTAGTGTATCATTGAAAATACCTTATAATATAACGTAATATGCAGTGTATCATTGAAAATACCTTATAATATATCGTATTATGCAATGTATCATTCAAAATACCTTATAATATAACGTAATATGCAGTGTATCATTGAAAATACCTTATAATATATAGTAGTTTATCATTGAAAATACCTTATAACATAACGTAATATACAGTGTATCATTGAAAATACCTTATAATATATCGGAATTTGTAGTGTATCATTGAAAATACCTTATAATATAACGTAATATTCAGTGTATCATTGAAAATACCTTATAATATATCGTATTATGCAATGTATCATTGAAAATACCTTATAATATAACGGAATTTGTAGTGTATCATTGAAAATACCTTATAATATAACGTAATATGCAGTGTATCATTGAAAATACCTTATAATATATCGTATTATGCAATGTATCATTGAAAATACCTTATAATATAACGTAATATGCAGTGTATCATTGAAAATACCTTATAATATATAGTAGTTTATCATTGAAAATACCTTATAACATAACGTAATATACAGTGTAACATTGAAAATACCTTATAATATAACGTACTATGCAGCGTATCATTGAAAATACCTTATAATATAGCGTAATATGCAGTGTATCATTGAAGATACCTTATAATATAACGTAATATGCAGGGTATCATAGAAAATACCATGTAATATAACGTAATATACAGTGTATCATTGAAAATACCTTATAATATAACGTAATATGCAGTGTATCATTGAAAATACCTTCTAATATATCGTAGTTTATCATTGAAAATACCTTATAATATAACGTAATATGCAGTGTATCATTGAAAATACCTTATGATGTAACGTAATATGCAGTGTATCATTGAAAATAACCTATAATATAACGAAATATGCAGTGTGTCATTGAAAAGACCTTATAATATAACGTAATATGCAGTGTATCATTGAAAATAACTTATAATATAACGAAATATGCAGTGTATCGTTGAAAATACCTTATAATATGTCGTAGTTTATCATTGAAAATACCTTATAATATAACGTAATATACAGTGTATCATTGAAAATACCTTATAATATATCGTAATATGCAGTGTATCATTGAAAATACCATATAATATAACGTAATATGCAGTGTATCATTGAAAATACCTTATATTATAACGTAATATGCAGTGTATCATTGAAAATACCTTATAATATAACGTAATATGCAGTGTATCATTGAAAATACCTTATATTATAACGTAATATGCAGTGTATCATTGAAAATACCTTATAATATAACGAAATATGCAGTGTGTCATTGAAAAGACCTTATAATATAACGTAATATGCAGTGTATCATTGAAAATACCTTATAATATAACGTAATATGCAGTGTATCATTGAAAATAACTTATAATATAACGTAATATGCAGTGTATCATTGACAATACCTTATAATATAACGTACTATGCAGCGTATCATTGAAAATACCTTATAATATATCGTAATATGCAGTGTATCATTGAAAATGCCATATAATATAACGTAATATGCAGTGTATCATTGAAAATACCTTATATTATAACGTAATATGCAGTGTATCATTGAAAATACCTTATAATATAACGTAATATGCAGTGTATCATTGAAAATACCTTCTAATATAACGTAATATGCAGTGTATCATTGAAAATAGCTTCTAATATAACGTAATATGCAGTGTATCATTGAAAATACCTTATAATATTTCGTAATTTGTAGTGTATCATTGAAAATACCTTATAATATAGCGTAATATGCAGTGTATCATTGAAAATACCTTATAGTATAACGTAATATGCAGTGTATCATTGAAAATACCTTATAATATAACGAAATATGCAGTGTATCATTGAAAATACCTTATAATATTTCGTAGTTTATCATTGAAAATACCTTATAATATAACGTAATATGCAGTGTATCATTGAAAATGCCTTATAATGTAACGTAATATGGAGTGTTTCAATGAAAATACCTTATAATACAACGTAATATGCAGTGTATCATTGAAAATACCTTATAATATAACGAAATATGCAGTGTATCATTGAAAATACCTTATAATATGTCGTAGTTTAACATTGAAAATACCTAATAATATAACTTAATATGCAGTGTATCATTGAAAATGCCTTATAGTGTAACGTAATTTGTAGTGTATCATTGAAAATACCTTATAATATAACGTAATATGCAGTGTATCATTGAAAATACCTTATAATATAACGTAATATGCAGTGTATCATTGAAAATACATTATAATATAACGTAATATGCAGTTTATCATTGAAAATACCTTATAATATAACGGAATTTGTAGTGTATCATTGAAAATACCTTATAATATAACGTAATATGCAGTGTATCATTGAAAATACCTTATAATATTTCGTAATTTGTAGTGTATCAGTGAAAATACCTTATAATATAACGTAATATGCAGTGTATCATTGAAAATACCTTATAATATAACGGAATTTGTAGTGTATCATTGAAAATACCTTATAATATAACGTAATATGCAGTGTATCATTGAAAATACCTTATAATATATCGTATTATGCAATGTATCATTGAAAATACCTTATAATATAACGTAATATGCAGTGTATCATTGAAAATACCTTATAATATATAGTAGTTTATCATTGAAAATACCTTATAATATAACGTACTATGCAGCGTATCATTGAAAATACCTTATAATATAGCGTAATATGCAGTGTATCATTGAAAATACCTTATAATATAACGTAATATGCAGTGTATCATAGAAAATACCATGTAATATAACGTAATATACAGTGTATCATTGAAAATACCTTATAATATAGCGTAATATGCAGTATATCATTGAAAATACCTTATAATATTGCGTAATATGCAGTGTATCATTGAAAATACCTTATAATATATAGTAGTTTATCATTGAAAATACCTTATAACATAACGTAATATACAGTGTAACATTGAAAATACCTTATAATATAACGTACTATGCAGCGTATCATTGAAAATACCTTATAATATAGCGTAATATGCAGTGTATCATTGAAAATACCTTATAATATAACGTAATATGCAGTGTATCATAGAAAATACCATATAATATAACGTAATATACAGTGTATCATTGAAAATACCTTGTAATATAACGTAATATGCAGTGTATCATTGAAAATACCTTCTAATATATCGTAGTTTATCATTGAAAATACCTTATAATATAACGTAATATGCAGTGTATCATTGAAAATACTTTATGATGTAACGTAATATGCAGTGTATCATTGAAAATAACCTATAATATAACGAAATATGCAGTGTGTCATTGAAAAGACCTTATAATATAACGTAATATGCAGTGTATCATTGAAAATAACTTATAATATAACGAAATATGCAGTGTATCGTTGAAAATACCTTATAATATGTCGTAGTTTATCATTGAAAATACCTTATAATATAACGTAATATACAGTGTATCATTGAAAATACCTTATAATATAACGTAATATGCAGTGTATCATTGAAAATAACTTATAATATAACGAAATATGCAGTGTGTCATTGAAAAGACCTTATAATATAACGTAATATTTAGTTTATCATTGAAAATACCTTATAACATAACGTAAATTGCAGAGTATCATTGAAAATACCTTATGATATAACGTAATATGCAGTGTATCATTGAAAAGACCTTATAATATAACGTAATATGCAGTGTATCATTGACAATACCTTATAATATAACGTACTATGCAGCGTATCATTGACAATACCTTATAATATATCGTAATATGCAGTGTATCATTGAAAATACCATATAATATAACGTAATATGCAGTGTGTCATTGAAAATACCTTATATTATAACGTAATATGCAGTGTATCATTGAAAATACCTTATAATATAACGTAATATGCAGTGTATCATTGAAAATACCTTCTAATATAACGTAATATGCAGTGTATCATTGAAAATACCTTATAATATAACGAAATATGCAGTGTATCATTGAAAATACCTTATAATATGTCGTAGTTTATCATTGAAAATACCTTATAATATAACGTAATATGCAGTGTATCATTGAAAATACCTTATAATATATAGTAGTTTATCATTGAAAATACCTTATAATATATCGTAATATGCAGTGTATCATTGAAAATACCATATAATATAACGTAATATGCAGTGTATCATTGAAAATACCTTATAATATAGCGTACTATGCAGTGTATCATTGAAAATACCTTATAATATAACGTAATATGCAGTGTATCATTGAAAATACCTTATAACATATCCTAATATGCAGTGTATCATAGAAAATACCTTATAATATAACGTAATATGCAGTGTATCATTGAAAATACCTTATAATATAGCGTACTATGCAGTGTATCATTGAAAATACCTTATAATATAACGTAATATGCAGTGTATCATTGAAAATACCTTATAATATATCGTAATATGCAGTGTATCATTGAAAATACCATATAATATAACGTAATATGCAGTGTATCATTGAAAATACCTTATATTATAACGTAATATGCAGTGTATCATTGAAAATACCTTGTAATATAACGTAATATGCAGTGTATCATTGAAAATACCTTATAATATAACGTAATATGCAGTGTATCATTGAAAATACCTTCTAATATATCGTAGTTTATCATTGAAAATACCTTATAATATAACGTAATATACAGTGTACCATTGAAAATACCTTATAATATAACGAAATATGCAGTGTATCACTGAAAATACCTTCTAATATATCGTAGTTTATCATTGAAAATACCTTATAATATAACGTAATATGCAGTGTATCATTGAAAATACCTTATAATATAGCGTACTATGCAGTGATTCATTGAAAATACCTTATAATATAACGTAATATGCAGTGTATCATTGAAAATACATTATAATATAACGTAATATGCAGTGTATCATTGAAAATACCTTATAATATAACGGAATTTGTAGTGTATCATTGAAAATACCTTATAATATAACGATATATGCAGTGTGTCATTGAACATACCTTATATTATGTCGTAGTTTATCATTGAAAATACCTTATAACATAACGTAAATTGCAGAGTATCATTGAAAATACCTTATGATATAACGTAATTTGCAGTGTATCAATGAAAATACCTTATAATATAACGTGATATGCAATGTATCATTGAAAATAGCTTATAATATAACGTAATTTGTAGTGTATCTTTGAAAATACCTTATAATATAACGTAATATGCAGTGTATCATTGAAAACACCTTATAATATAACGAAATATGCAGTGTATCATTGAAAATACCTTATAATATGCCGTAGTTTAACATTGAAAATACCTAATAATATAACGTAATATGCAGTGTATCATTGAAAATAACTTATAATATAACGAAATATGCAGTGTGTCATTGAAAAGACCTTATATTATAGCGTAATATGCATTGTATCATTGAAAATACCTTATGATGTAACGTAATATGCAGTGTATCATTGAAAATAACCTATAATATAACGAAATATGCAGTGTGTCATTGAAAAGACCTTATAATATAACGTAATATGCAGTGTATCATTGAAAATACCTTATAATATAACGTAATATGCAGTGTATCATTGAAAATAACTTATAATATAACGAAATATGCAGTGTGTCATTGAAAAGACCTTATAATATAACGTAATATTTAGTTTATCATTGAAAATACCTTATAACATAACGTAAATTGCAGAGTATCATTGAAAATACCTTATGATATAACGTAATATGCAGTGTATCATTGAAAAGACCTTATAATATAACGTAATATGCAGTGTATCATTGACAATACCTTATAATATAACGTACTATGCAGCGTATCATTGAAAATACCTTATAATATATCGTAATATGCAGTGTATCATTGAAAATACCATATAATATAACGTAATATGCAGTGTATCATTGAAAATACCTTATATTATAACGTAATATGCAGTGTATCATTGAAAATACCTTATAATATAACGTAATATGCAGTGTATCATTGAAAATACCTTCTAATATAACGTAATATGCAGTGTATCATTGAAAATACCTTATAATATTTCGTAATTTGTAGTGTATCATTGAAAATACCTTATAATATAGCGTAATATGCAGTGTATCATTGAAAATACCTTATAATATAACGTAATATGCAGTGTATCATTGAAAATACCTTATAATATAACGAAATATGCAGTGTATCATTGAAAATACCTTATAATATGTCGTAGTTTATCATTGAAAATACCTTATAATATAACGTAATATGCAGTGTATCATTGAAAATGCCTTATAATGTAACGTAATATGGAGTGTTTCAATGAAAATACCTTATAATACAACGTAATATGCAGTGTATCATTGAAAATACCTAATAATATAACGGAATATGCAGAGTATCATAGAAAATACCTTATAATATAACGTAATATGCAGTGTATCATTGAAAATACCTTATAATATAGCGTAATATGCATTGTATCATTGAAAATGCCTTATAATATATCGGAATTTATAGTGTATCATTGAAAATACCTTATAATATAACGTAATATGCAGTGTATCATTGAAAATACATTATAATATAACGTAATATGCAGTGGATCATTGAAAATACCTTATGATGTAACGTAATATGCAGTGTATCATTGAAAATAACCTATAATATAACGAAATATGCAGTGTGTCATTGAAAAGACCTTATAATATAACGTAATATGCAGTGTATCATTGAAAATAACTTATAATATAACGAAATATGCAGTGTATCGTTGAAAATACCTTATAATATGTCGTAGTTTATCATTGAAAATACCTTATAATATAACGTAATATACAGTGTATCATTGAAAATACCTTATAATATATCGTAATATGCAGTGTATCATTGAAAATACCATATAATATAACGTAATATGCAGTGTATCATTGAAAATACCTTATATTATAACGTAATATGCAGTGTATCATTGAAAATACCTTATAATATAACGTAATATGCAGTGTATCATTGAAAATAACTTATAATATAACGAAATATGCAGTGTATCATTGAAAATACCTTATAATATAACGTAATATGCAGTGTATCATTGAAAACACCTTATAATATAACGAAATATGCAGTGTATCATTGAAAATACCTTATAATATGTCGTAGTTTAACATTGAAAATACCTAATAATATAACGTAATATGCAGTGTATCATTGAAAATAACTTATAATATAACGAAATATGCAGTGTGTCATTGAAAAGACCTTATATTATAGCGTAATATGCATTGTATCATTGAAAATACCTTATGATGTAACGTAATATGCAGTGTATCATTGAAAATACCTTATAATATAGCGTAATATGCAGTGTATCATTGAAAATACCTTATAATATAACGTAATATGCAGTGTATCATTGAAAATACCTTATAATATAACGAAATATGCAGTGTATCATTGAAAATACCTTATAATATGTCGTAGTTTATCATTGAAAATACCTTATAATATAACGTAATATGCAGTGTATCATTGAAAATGCCTTATAATGTAACGTAATATGGAGTGTTTCAATGAAAATACCTTATAATACAACGTAATATGCAGTGTATCATTGAAAATACCTAATAATATAACGGAATATGCAGAGTATCATAGAAAATACCTTATAATATAACGTAATATGCAGTGTATCATTGAAAATACCTTATAATATAGCGTAATATGCATTGTATCATTGAAAATGCCTTATAATATATCGGAATTTATAGTGTATCATTGAAAATACCTTATAATATAACGTAATATGCAGTGTATCATTGAAAATACATTATAATATAACGTAATATGCAGTGGATCATTGAAAATACCTTATGATGTAACGTAATATGCAGTGTATCATTGAAAATAACCTATAATATAACGAAATATGCAGTGTGTCATTGAAAAGACCTTATAATATAACGTAATATGCAGTGTATCATTGAAAATAACTTATAATATAACGAAATATGCAGTGTATCGTTGAAAATACCTTATAATATGTCGTAGTTTATCATTGAAAATACCTTATAATATAACGTAATATACAGTGTATCATTGAAAATACCTTATAATATATCGTAATATGCAGTGTATCATTGAAAATACCATATAATATAACGTAATATGCAGTGTATCATTGAAAATACCTTATATTATATCGTAATATGCAGTGTATCATTGAAAATACCTTATAATATAACGTAATATGCAGTGTATCATTGAAAATAACTTATAATATAACGAAATATGCAGTGTATCATTGAAAATACCTTATAATATAACGTAATATGCAGTGTATCATTGAAAACACCTTATAATATAACGAAATATGCAGTGTATCATTGAAAATACCTTATAATATGTCGTAGTTTAACATTGAAAATACCTAATAATATAACGTAATATGCAGTGTATCATTGAAAATAACTTATAATATAACGAAATATGCAGTGTGTCATTGAAAAGACCTTATATTATAGCGTAATATGCATTGTATCATTGAAAATACCTTATGATGTAACGTAATATGCAGTGTATCATTGAAAATAACCTATAATATAACGAAATATGCAGTGTGTCATTGAAAAGACCTTATAATATAACGTAATATGCAGTGTATCATTGAAAATACCTTATAATATAACGAAATATGCAGTGTATCATTGAAAATACCTTATAATATGTCGTAGTTTATCATTGAAAATACCTTATAATATAACGTAATATGCAGTGTATCATTGAAAATGCCTTATAATGTAACGTAATATGGAGTGTTTCAATGAAAATACCTTATAATACAACGTAATATGCAGTGTATCATTGAAAATACCTAATAATATAACGGAATATGCAGAGTATCATAGAAAATACCTTATAATATAACGTAATATGCAGTGTATCATTGAAAATACCTTATAATATTTCGTAATTTGTAGTGTATCAGTGAAAATACCTTATAATATAACGTAATATGCAGTGTATCATTGAAAATACCTTATAATATATCGTATTATGCAATGTATCATTGAAAATACCTTATAATATAACGTAATATGCAGTGTATCATTGAAAATACCTTATAATATATAGTAGTTTATCATTGAAAATACCTTATAATATAACGTACTATGCAGCGTATCATTGAAAATACTTTATAATATAGCGTAATATGCAGTGTATCATTGAAAATACCTTATAATATAACGTAATATGCAGTGTATCATAGAAAATACCATGTAATATAACGTAATATACAGTGTATCATTGAAAATACCTTATAATATAACGTGATATGCAGTGTATCATTGAAAATACCTTCTAATATATCGTAGTTTATCATTGAAAATACCTTATAATATAACGTAATATGCAGTGTATCATTGGAAATAACTTATAATATGACGTAATATGGAGTGTATCATTGAAAATACCTTATAAAATAATGTAATATGCAGTGTATCATTGAAAATACCTTATAATATAGCGTAATATGCAGTATATCATTGAAAATACTTTATAATATTGCGTAATATGCAGTGTATCATTGAAAATACCTTATAATATAACGAAATATGCAGTGTATCATAGAAAATACCATGTAATATAACGTAATATACAGTGTATCATTGAAAATACCTTGTAATATAACGTAATATGCAGTGTATCATTGAAAATACCTTCTAATATATCGTAGTTTATCATTGAAAATACCTTATAATATAACGTAATATGCAGTGTATCATTGAAAATACCTTATGATGTAACGTAATATGCAGTGTATCATTGAAAATAACCTATAATATAACGAAATATGCAGTGTGTCATTGAAAAGACCTTATAATATAACGTAATATGCAGTGTATCATTGAAAATAACTTATAATATAACGAAATATGCAGTGTATCGTTGAAAACACCTTCTAATATATCGTAGGTTATCATTGAAAATACCTTATAATATAACGTAATATACAGTGTATCATTGAAAATAACTTATAATATAACGAAATATGCAGTGTGTCATTGAAAAGACCTTATAATATAACGTAGTTTATCATTGAAAATACCTTATAACATAACGTAAATTGCAGAGTATCATTGAAAATACCTTATGATATAACGTAATATGCAGTGTATCATTGAAAATACCTTATAATATAACGTAATATGCAGTGTATCATTGACAATACCTTATAATATAACGTAATATGCAGTGTATCATTGAAAATACCTTATAATATAACGTAATATGCAGTGTGTCATTGAAAATACCTTATATTATAACGTAATATGCAGTGTATCATTGAAAATACCTTATAATATAACGTAATATGCAGTGTATCATTGAAATTACGTTATAATATAACGTAATATGCAGTTTATCATTGTAAATACCTTATAATATAACGGAATTTGTAGTGTATCATTGAAAATACCTTATAATATAACGTAATATGCAGTGTATCATTTAAAATACCTTATAATATATAGTAGTTTATCATTGAAAATGCCTTATAACATAACGTAATATACAGTGTAACATTGAAAATACCTTATAATATAACGTACTATGCAGCGTATCATTGAAAATACCTTATAATATATCGTAATATGCAGTGTATCATTGAAAATACCATATAATATAACGTAATATGCAGTGTATCATTGAAAATGCCTTATAATGTAACGTAATATGGAGTGTTTCAATGAAAATACCTTATAATACAACGGAATATGCAGAGTATCATTGAAAATACCTTATAATATAACGTAATATGCAGTGTATCATTGAAAACACCTTATAATATAACGAAATATGCAGTGTATCATTGAAAATACCTTATAATATGTCGTAGTTTAACATTGAAAATACCTAATAATATAACGTAATATGCAGTGTATCATTGAAAATGCCTTATAGTGTAACGTAATTTGTAGTGTATCATTGAAAATACCTTATAATATAACGTAATATGCAGTGTATCATTGAAAATACCTTATAATATAACGTAATATGCAGTGTATCATTGAAAATACATTATAATATAACGTAATATGCAGTTTATCATTGAAAATACCTTATAATATAACGGAATTTGTAGTGTATCATTGAAAATACCTTATAATATAACGTAATATGCAGTGTATCATTGAAAATACCTTATAATATTTCGTAATTTGTAGTGTATCAGTGAAAATACCTTATAATATAACGTAATATGCAGTGTATCATTGAAAATACCTTATAATATATCGTGATATGCAGTGTATCATTGAAAATACCTTATAATATAACGTAATATGCAGTGTATCATTGAAAATACCTTATAATATATAGTAGTTTATCATTGAAAATACCTTATAATATTTCGTAATTTGTAGTGTATCAGTGAAAATACCTTATAATATAACGTAATATGCAGTGTATCATTGAAAATACCTTATAATATATCGTATTATGCAATGTATCATTGAAAATACCTTATAATATAACGTAATATGCAGTGTATCATTGAAAATACCTTATAATATATAGTAGTTTATCATTGAAAATACCTTATAATATAACGTACTATGCAGCGTATCATTGAAAATACTTTATAATATAGCGTAATATGCAGTGTATCATTGAAAATACCTTATAATATAACGTAATATGCAGTGTATCATAGAAAATACCATGTAATATAACGTGATATACAGTGTATCATTGAAAATACCTTATAATATAACGTGATATGCAGTGTATCATTGAAAATACCTTCTAATATATCGTAGTTTATCATTGAAAATACCTTATAATATAACGTAATATGCAGTGTATCATTGGAAATAACTTATAATATGACGTAATATGGAGTGTATCATTGAAAATACCTTATAAAATAATGTAATATGCAGTGTATCATTGAAAATACCTTATAATATAGCGTAATATGCAGTATATCATTGAAAATACTTTATAATATTGCGTAATATGCAGTGTATCATTGAAAATACCTTATAATATAACGAAATATGCAGTGTATCATAGAAAATACCATGTAATATAACGTAATATACAGTGTATCATTGAAAATACCTTGTAATATAACGTAATATGCAGTGTATCATTGAAAATACCTTCTAATATATCGTAGTTTATCATTGAAAATACCTTATAATATAACGTAATATGCAGTGTATCATTGAAAATACCTTATGATGTAACGTAATATGCAGTGTATCATTGAAAATAACCTATAATATAACGAAATATGCAGTGTGTCATTGAAAAGACCTTATAATATAACGTAATATGCAGTGTATCATTGAAAATAACTTATAATATAACGAAATATGCAGTGTATCGTTGAAAATACCTTATAATATGTCGTAGTATATCATTGAAAATAGCTTATAATATAACGTAATATACAGTGTATCATTGAAAATAACTTATAATATAACGAAATATGCAGTGTGTCATTGAAAAGACCTTATAATATAACGTAGTTTATCATTGAAAATACCTTATAACATAACGTAAATTGCAGAGTATCATTGAAAATACCTTATAATATAACGTAATATGCAGTGTATCATTGAAAAGACCTTATAATATAACGTAATATGCAGTGTATCATTGACAATACCTTATAATATAACGTAATATGCAGTGTATCATTGAAAATACCATATAATATAACGTAATATGCAGTGAGTCATTGAAAGTACCTTATATTATAACGTAATATGCAGTGTATCATTGAAAATACCTTATAATATAACGTAATATGCAGTGTATCATTGAAATTACGTTATAATATAACGTAATATGCAGTGTATCATTGTAAATACCTTATAATATAACGGAATTTGTAGTGTATCATTGAAAATACCTTATAATATAACGTAATATGCAGTGTATCATTTAAAATACCTTATAATATATAGTAGTTTATCATTGAAAATGCCTTATAACATAACGTAATATACAGTGTAACATTGAAAATACCTTATAATATAACGTACTATGCAGCGTATCATTGAAAATACCTTATAATATATCGTAATATGCAGTGTATCATTGAAAATACCATATAATATAACGTAATATGCAGTGTATCATTGAAAATGCCTTATAATGTAACGTAATATGGAGTGTTTCAATGAAAATACCTTATAATACAACGGAATATGCAGAGTATCATTGAAAATACCTTATAATATAACGTAATATGCAGTGTATCATTGAAAACACCTTATAATATAACGAAATATGCAGTGTATCATTGAAAATACCTTATAATATGTCGTAGTTTAACATTGAAAATACCTAATAATATAACGTAATATGCAGTGTATCATTGAAAATGCCTTATAGTGTAACGTAATTTGTAGTGTATCATTGAAAATACCTTATAATATAACGTAATATGCAGTGTATCATTGAAAATACCTTATAATATAACGTAATATGCAGTGTATCATTGAAAATACATTATAATATAACGTAATATGCAGTTTATCATTGAAAATACCTTATAATATAACGGAATTTGTAGTGTATCATTGAAAATGCCTTATAATATAACGTAATATGCAGTGTATCATTGAAAATACCTTATAATATTTCGTAATTTGTAGTGTATCAGTGAAAATACCTTATAATATAACGTAATATGCAGTGTATCATTGAAAATACATTATAATATAACGTAATATGCAGTGTATCATTGAAAATACCTTATAATATAACGGAATTTGTAGTGTATCATTGAAAATACCTTATAATATAACGTAATATGCAGTGTATCATTGAAAATACCTTATAATATATCGTACTATGCAATGTATCATTGAAAATACCTTATAATATTTCGTAATTTGTAGTGTATCATTGAAAATACCTTATAATATAACGTACATTGCAGCGTATCACTGAAAATACCTTCTAATATATCGTAGTTTATCATTGAAAATACCTTATAATATAACGTAATATACAGTGTAGCATTGAAAATAACTTATAATATAACGAAATATGCAGTGTGTCATTGAAAAGACCTTATAATATAACGTAGTTTATCATTGAAAATACCTTATAACATAACGTAAATTGCAGAGTATCATTGAAAATACCTTATGATATAACGTAATATGCAGTGTATCATTGAAAAGACCTTATAATATAACGTAATATGCAGTGTATCATTGACAATACCTTATAATATAACGTAATATGCAGTGTATCATTGAAAATACCATATAATATAACGTAATATGCAGTGTGTCATTGAAAATACCTTATATTATAACGTAATATGCAGTGTATCATTGAAAATACCTTATAATATAACGTAATATGCAGTGTATCATTGAAAATACATTATAATATAACGTAATATGCAGTTTATCATTGTAAATACCTTATAATATAACGGAATTTGTAGTGTATCATTGAAAATACCTTATAATATAACGTAATATGCAGTGTATCATTTAAAATACCTTATAATATATAGTAGTTTATCATTGAAAATGCCTTATAACATAACGTAATATACAGTGTAACATTGAAAATACCTTATAATATAACGTACTATGCAGCGTATCATTGAAAATACCTTATAATATATCGTAATATGCAGTGTATCATTGAAAATACCATATAATATAACGTAATATGCAGTGTATCATTGAAAATGCCTTATAATGTAACGTAATATGGAGTGTTTCAATGAAAATACCTTATAATACAACGGAATATGCAGAGTATCATTGAAAATACCTTATAATATAACGTAATATGCAGTGTATCATTGAAAACACCTTATAATATAACGAAATATGCAGTGTATCATTGAAAATACCTTATAATATGTCGTAGTTTAACATTGAAAATACCTAATAATATAACGAAATATGCAGTGTATCATTGAAAATGCCTTATAGTGTAACGTAATTTGTAGTGTATCATTGAAAATACCTTATAATATAACGTAATATGCAGTGTATCATTGAAAATACCTTATAATATAACGTAATATGCAGTGTATCATTGAAAATACATTATAATATAACGTAATATGCAGTTTATCATTGAAAATACCTTATAATATAACGGAATTTGTAGTGTATCATTGAAAATACCTTATAATATAACGTAATATGCAGTGTATCATTGAAAATACCTTATAATATTTCGTAATTTGTAGTGTATCAGTGAAAATACCTTATAATATAACGTAATATGCAGTGTATCATTGAAAATACATTATAATATAACGTAATATGCAGTGTATCATTGAAAATACCTTATAATATAACGGAATTTGTAGTGTATCATTGAAAATACCTTATAATATAACGTAATATGCAGTGTATCATTGAAAATACCTTATAATATATCGTACTATGCAATGTATCATTGAAAATACCTTATAATATTTCGTAATTTGTAGTGTATCATTGAAAATACCTTATAATATAACGTACATTGCAGCGTATCACTGAAAATACCTTCTAATATATCGTAGTTTATCATTGAAAATACCTTATAATATAACGTAATATACAGTGTAGCATTGAAAATACCTTATAATATAACGTAATATGCAGTGTATCATTGAAAATACCTTATAATATATAGTAGTTTATCATTGAAAATACCTTATAGCATAACGTAATATACAGTGTAACATTGAAAATACCTTATAATATAACGTACTATGCAGCGTATCATTGAAAATACCTAATAATATAACGTAATATGCAGTGTATCATTGAAAATACCTTATAATATAACGTACATTGCAGCGTATCACTGAAAATACCTTCTAATATATCGTAGTTTATCATTGAAAATACCTTATAATATAACGTAATATACAGTGTATCATTGAAAATACCTTATAATATAACGTAATATGCAGTGTATCATTGAAAATACCTTATAATATAACGTAATATGCAGTGTATCATTGAAAATACCTTATAATATATCGTACTATGCAATGTATCATTGAAAATACCTTATAATATTTCGTAATTTGTAGTGTATCATTGAAAATACCTTATAATATAACGTACATTGCAGCGTATCACTGAAAATACCTTCTAATATATCGTAGTTTATCATTGAAAATACCTTATAATATAACGTAATATACAGTGTAGCATTGAAAATACCTTATAATATAACGTAATATGCAGTGTATCATTTAAAATACCTTATAATATATAGTAGTTTATCATTAAAAATACCTTATAACATAACGTAATATACAGTGTAACATTGAAAATACCTTATAATATAACGTACTATGCAGCGTATCATTGAAAATACCTAATAATATAACGTAATATGCAGTGTATCATTTAAAATACCTTATAATATATTCTATTTTATCATTGAAAATACCTTATAACATAACGTAATATACAGTGTAACATTGAAAATACCTTATAATATTACGTAATATGCAGTGTATCATTTAAAATACCTTATAATATATAGTAGTTTATCATTGAAAATACCTTATAACATAACGTAATATACAGTGTAACATTGAAAATACCTTATAATATAACGTACTATGCAGCGTATCATTGAAAATACCTAATAATATAACGTAATATGCAGTGTATCATTGAAAATACCTTATAATATAACGTACATTGCAGCGTATCACTGAAAATACCTTCTAATATATCGTAGTTTATCATTGAAAATACCTTATAATATAACGGAATTTGTAGTGTATCATTGAAAATACCTTATAATATAACGTAATATGCAGTGTATCATTGAAAATACCTTATAATATATCGTAGTTTATCATTGAAAATACCTTATAATATAACGTAATATACAGTGTAGCATTGAAAATACCTTATAATATAACGTAATATGCAGTGTATCATTTAAAATACCTTATAATATATAGTAGTTTATCATTGAAAATACCTTATAACATAACGTAATATACAGTGTAACATTGAAAATACCTTATAATATAACGTACTATGCAGCGTATCATTGAAAATACCTAATAATATAACGTAATATGCAGTGTATCATTGAAAATACCTTATAATATAACGTACATTGCAGCGTATCACTGAAAATACCTTCTAATATATCGTAGTTTATCATTGAAAATACCTTATAATATAACGTAATATACAGTGTATCATTGAAAATACCTTATAATATGACGTAATATGCAGTGTATCATTGAAAATACCTTATAATATATAGTAGTTTATCATTGAAAATACCTTATAACATAACGTAATATACAGTTTAACATTGAAAATACCTTATAATATAACGTACTATGCAGCGTATCATTGAAAATACCTTATAATATATCGTAATATGGAGTGTATCATTGAAAATACCATATAATATAACGTAATATGCAGTGTATCATTGAAAATACCTTATAATATATAGTAGTTTATCATTGAAAATACCTTATAACATAACGTAATATACAGTGTAACATTGAAAATACCTTATAATATAACGTATTATGCAGCGTATCATTGAAAATACCTTATAATATAGCGTATATGCAGTGTATCATTGAAAATACCTTATAATATAACGTACATTGCAGTGTATCATAGAAAATACCATGTAATATAACGTAATATACAGTGTATCATAGAAAATACCTTATAATATAACGTAACATGCAGTGTATCATTGAAAATACCTAATAATATAACGTAATATGCAGTGTATCATTGAAAATACCTTATAATATAACGTACATTGCAGCGTATCACTGAAAATACCTTCTAATATATCGTAGTTTATCATTGAAAATACCTTATAATATAACGTAATATACAGTGTATCATTGAAAATGCCTTATAATGTAACGTAATATGGAGTGTTTCAATGAAAATACCTTATAATACAACGTAATATGCAGTGTATCATTGAAAATACCTAATAATATAACGTATTATGCAGCGTATCATTGAAAATACCTTATAATATAGCGTAATATGCAGTGTATCATTGAAAATACCTTATAATATATAGTAGTTTATCATTGAAAATACCTTATAACATAACGTAATATACAGTTTAACATTGAAAATACCTTATAATATAACGTACTATGCAGCGTATCATTGAAAATACCTTATAATATATCGTAATATGGAGTGTATCATTGAAAATACCATATAATATAACGTAATATGCAGTGTATCATTGAAAATACCTTATAATATAGCGTACTATGCCGTGTATCATTGAAAATACCTTATAATATAACGAAATATGCAGTGTATCATTGAAAATACCTTATAATATAACGGAATTTGTAGTGTATCATTGAAAATACCTTATAATATAACGTAATATGCAGTGTATCATTGAAAATACCTTATAATATATCGTACTATGCAATGTATCATTGAAAATACCTTATAATATTTCGTAATTTGTAGTGTATCATTGAAAATACCTTATAATATAACGTACATTGCAGCGTATCACTGAAAATACCTTCTAATATATCGTAGTTTATCATTGAAAATACCTTATAATATAACGTAATATACAGTGTAGCATTGAAAATACCTTATAATATAACGTAATATGCAGTGTATCATTTAAAATACCTTATAATATATAGTAGTTTATCATTGAAAATACCTTATAGCATAACGTAATATACAGTGTAACATTGAAAATACCTTATAATATAACGTACTATGCAGCGTATCATTGAAAATACCTAATAATATAACGTAATATGCAGTGTATCATTGAAAATACCTTATAATATAACGTACATTGCAGCGTATCACTGAAAATACCTTCTAATATATCGTAGTTTATCATTGAAAATACCTTATAATATAACGTAATATACAGTGTATCATTGAAAATACCTTATAATATAACGTAATATGCAGTGTATCATTGAAAATACCTTATAATATAACGTAATATGCAGTGTATCATTGAAAATACCTTATAATATATCGTACTATGCAATGTATCATTGAAAATACCTTATAATATTTCGTAATTTGTAGTGTATCATTGAAAATACCTTATAATATAACGTACATTGCAGCGTATCACTGAAAATACCTTCTAATATATCGTAGTTTATCATTGAAAATACCTTATAATATAACGTAATATACAGTGTAGCATTGAAAATACCTTATAATATAACGTACTATGCAGCGTATCATTGAAAATACCTTATAATATATCGTAATATGCAGTGTATCATTGAAAATACCATATAATATAACGTAATATGCAGTGTATCATTGAAAATGCCTTATAATGTAACGTAATATGGAGTGTTTCAATGAAAATACCTTATAATACAACGGAATATGCAGAGTATCATTGAAAATACCTTATAATATAACGTAATATGCAGTGTATCATTGAAAACACCTTATAATATAACGAAATATGCAGTGTATCATTGAAAATACCTTATAATATGTCGTAGTTTAACATTGAAAATACCTAATAATATAACGTAATATGCAGTGTATCATTGAAAATGCCTTATAGTGTAACGTAATTTGTAGTGTATCATTGAAAATACCTTATAATATAACGTAATATGCAGTGTATCATTGAAAATACCTTATAATATAACGTAATATGCAGTGTATCATTGAAAACACCTTATAATATAACGAAATATGCAGTGTATCATTGAAAATACCTTATAATATGTCGTAGTTTAACATTGAAAATACCTAATAATATAACGTAATATGCAGTGTATCATTGAAAATGCCTTATAGTGTAACGTAATTTGTAGTGTATCATTGAAAATACCTTATAATATAACGTAATATGCAGTGTATCATTGAAAATACCTTATAATATAACGTAATATGCAGTGTATCATTGAAAATACATTATAATATAACGTAATATGCAGTTTATCATTGAAAATACCTTATAATATAACGGAATTTGTAGTGTATCATTGAAAATACCTTATAATATAACGTAATATGCAGTGTATCATTGAAAATACCTTATAATATTTCGTAATTTGTAGTGTATCAGTGAAAATACCTTATAATATAACGTAATATGCAGTGTATCATTGAAAATACCTTATAATATATCGTGATATGCAGTGTATCATTGAAAATACCTTATAATATAACGTAATATGCAGTGTATCATTGAAAATACCTTATAATATATAGTAGTTTATCATTGAAAATACCTTATAATATTTCGTAATTTGTAGTGTATCAGTGAAAATACCTTATAATATAACGTAATATGCAGTGTATCATTGAAAATACCTTATAATATATCGTATTATGCAATGTATCATTGAAAATACCTTATAATATAACGTAATATGCAGTGTATCATTGAAAATACCTTATAATATATAGTAGTTTATCATTGAAAATACCTTATAATATAACGTACTATGCAGCGTATCATTGAAAATACTTTATAATATAGCGTAATATGCAGTGTATCATTGAAAATACCTTATAATATAACGTAATATGCAGTGTATCATAGAAAATACCATGTAATATAACGTGATATACAGTGTATCATTGAAAATACCTTATAATATAACGTGATATGCAGTGTATCATTGAAAATACCTTCTAATATATCGTAGTTTATCATTGAAAATACCTTATAATATAACGTAATATGCAGTGTATCATTGGAAATAACTTATAATATGACGTAATATGGAGTGTATCATTGAAAATACCTTATAAAATAATGTAATATGCAGTGTATCATTGAAAATACCTTATAATATAGCGTAATATGCAGTATATCATTGAAAATACTTTATAATATTGCGTAATATGCAGTGTATCATTGAAAATACCTTATAATATAACGAAATATGCAGTGTATCATAGAAAATACCATGTAATATAACGTAATATACAGTGTATCATTGAAAATACCTTGTAATATAACGTAATATGCAGTGTATCATTGAAAATACCTTTTAATATATCGTAGTTTATCATTGAAAATACCTTATAATATAACGTAATATGCAGTGTATCATTGAAAATACCTTATGATGTAACGTAATATGCAGTGTATCATTGAAAATAACCTATAATATAACGAAATATGCAGTGTGTCATTGAAAAGACCTTATAATATAACGTAATATGCAGTGTATCATTGAAAATAACTTATAATATAACGAAATATGCAGTGTATCGTTGAAAATACCTTCTAATATATCGTAGTTTATCATTGAAAATACCTTATAATATAACGTAATATACAGTGTATCATTGAAAATAACTTATAATATAACGAAATATGCAGTGTGTCATTGAAAAGACCTTATAATATAACGTAGTTTATCATTGAAAATACCTTATAACATAACGTAAATTGCAGAGTATCATTGAAAATACCTTATGATATAACGTAATATGCAGTGTATCATTGAAAAGACCTTATAATATAACGTAATATGCAGTGTATCATTGACAATACCTTATAATATAACGTAATATGCAGTGTATCATTGAAAATACCATATAATATAACGTAATATGCAGTCTGTCATTGAAAATACCTTACATTACAACGTAATATGCAGTGTATCATTGAAAATACCTTATAATATAACGTAATATGCAGTGTATCATTGAAAATACATTATAATATAACGTAATATGCAGTTTATCATTGTAAATACCTTATAATATAACGGAATTTGTAGTGTATCATTGAAAATACCTTATAATATAACGTAATATGCAGTGTATCATTTAAAATACCTTATAATATATAGTAGTTTATCATTGAAAATGCCTTATAACATAACGTAATATACAGTGTAACATTGAAAATACCTTATAATATAACGTACTATGCAGCGTATCATTGAAAATACCTTATAATATATCGTAATATGCAGTGTATCATTGAAAATACCATATAATATAACGTAATATGCAGTGTATCATTGAAAATGCCTTATAATGTAACGTAATATGGAGTGTTTCAATGAAAATACCTTATAATACAACGGAATATGCAGAGTATCATTGAAAATACCTTATAATATAACGTAATATGCAGTGTATCATTGAAAACACCTTATAATATAACGAAATATGCAGTGTATCATTGAAAATACCTTATAATATGTCGTAGTTTAACATTGAAAATACCTAATAATATAACGTAATATGCAGTGTATCATTGAAAATGCCTTATAGTGTAACGTAATTTGTAGTGTATCATTGAAAATACCTTATAATATAACGTAATATGCAGTGTATCATTGAAAATACCTTATAATATAACGTAATATGCAGTGTATCATTGAAAATACATTATAATATAACGTAATATGCAGTTTATCATTGAAAATACCTTATAATATAACGGAATTTGTAGTGTATCATTGAAAATACCTTATAATATAACGTAATATGCAGTGTATCATTGAAAATACCTTATAATATTTCGTAATTTGTAGTGTATCAGTGAAAATACCTTATAATATAACGTAATATGCAGTGTATCATTGAAAATACATTATAATATAACGTAATATGCAGTGTATCATTGAAAATACCTTATAATATAACGGAATTTGTAGTGTATCATTGAAAATACCTTATAATATAACGTAATATGCAGTGTATCATCGAAAATACCTTATAATATATCGTACTATGCAATGTATCATTGAAAATACCTTATAATATTTCGTAATTTGTAGTGTATCATTGAAAATACCTTATAATATAACGTACATTGCAGCGTATCACTGAAAATACCTTCTAATATATCGTAGTTTATCATTGAAAATACCTTATAATATAACGTAATATACAGTGTAGCATTGAAAATACCTTATAATATAACGTAATATGCAGTGTATCATTGAAAATACCTTATAATATATAGTAGTTTATCATTGAAAATACCTTATAGCATAACGTAATATACAGTGTAACATTGAAAATACCTTATAATATAACGTACTATGCAGCGTATCATTGAAAATACCTAATAATATAACGTAATATGCAGTGTATCATTGAAAATACCTTATAATATAACGTACATTGCAGCGTATCACTGAAAATACCTTCTAATATATCGTAGTTTATCATTGAAAATACCTTATAATATAACGTAATATACAGTGTATCATTGAAAATACCTTATAATATAACGTAATATGCAGTGTATCATTGAAAATACCTTATAATATAACGTAATATGCAGTGTATCATTGAAAATACCTTATAATATATCGTACTATGCAATGTATCATTGAAAATACCTTATAATATTTCGTAATTTGTAGTGTATCATTGAAAATACCTTATAATATAACGTACATTGCAGCGTATCACTGAAAATACCTTCTAATATATCGTAGTTTATCATTGAAAATACCTTATAATATAACGTAATATACAGTGTAGCATTGAAAATACCTTATAATATAACGTAATATGCAGTGTATCATTTAAAATACCTTATAATATATAGTAGTTTATCATTGAAAATACCTTATAACATAACGTAATATACAGTGTAACATTGAAAATACCTTATAATATAACGTACTATGCAGCGTATCATTGAAAATACCTAATAATATAACGTAATATGCAGTGTATCATTGAAAATACCTTATAATATAACGAAATATGCAGTGTATCATTGAAAATTCCTTATAATATGTCGTAGTTTATCATTGAAAATACCTTATAATATAACGTAATATGCAGTGTATCATTGAAAATGCCTTATAATGTAACGTAAAATGGAGTGTTTCAATGAAAATACCTTATAATACAACGTAATATGCAGTGTATCATTGAAAATACCTAATAATATAACGTAATATGCAGTGTATCATTGAAAATACCTTATAATATAACGTACATTGCAGCGTATCACTGAAAATACCTTCTAATATATCGTAGTTTATCATTGAAAATACCTTATAATATAACGTAATATACAGTGTATCATTGAAAATGCCTTATAATGTAACGTAATATGGAGTGTTTCAATGAAAATACCTTATAATACAACGTAATATGCAGTGTATCATTGAAAATACCTAATAATATAACGTATTATGCAGCGTATCATTGAAAATACCTTATAATATAGCGTAATATGCAGTGTATCATTGAAAATACCTTATAATATATAGTAGTTTATCATTGAAAATACCTTATAACATAACGTAATATACAGTTTAACATTGAAAATACCTTATAATATAACGTACTATGCAGTGTATCATTGAAAATACCTTATAATATATCGTAATATGGAGTGTATCATTGAAAATACCATATAATATAACGTAATATGCAGTGTATCATTGAAAATACCTTATAATATAGCGTACTATGCCGTGTATCATTGAAAATACCTTATAATATAACGTAATTTGTAGTGTATCTTTGAAAATACCTTATAATATAACGTAATATGCAGTGTATAATTGAAAATAACTTATAATATAACGAAATAAGCAGTGTGTCATTGAAAAGACCTTGTAATATAACGTAATATGCAGTGTATCATTGAAAACACCTTATAATATAACGAAATA
The DNA here is from genome assembly GCA_916610255.1 of Lasioglossum lativentre. Lineage (NCBI taxonomy): Eukaryota > Metazoa > Arthropoda > Insecta > Hymenoptera > Halictidae > Lasioglossum > Lasioglossum lativentre. The sequence goes on from CAKAJI010000837.1 coordinate 123,021, forward strand.
TGCAGTGTATCAATGAAAATACCTTATAATATGTCGTAGTTTAACATTGAAAATACCTAATAATATAACGTAATATGCAGTGTATCATTGAAAATACATTATAATATAACGTAATTTGTAGTGTATCATTGAAAATACCTTATAATATAACGTAATATGCAGTGTATCATTGAAAATACCTTATAATATAACGTAATATGCAGTGTATCATTTAAAATACCTTATAATATATAGTAGTTTATCATTGAAAATACCTTATAACATAACGTAATATACAGTGTAACATTGAAAATACCTTATAATATAACGTACTATGCAGCGTATCATTGAAAATACCTTATAATATATCGTAATATGCAGTGTATCATTGAAAATACCATATAATATAACGTAATATGCAGTGTATCATTGAAAATGCCTTATAATGTAACGTAATATGGAGTGTTTCAATGAAAATACCTTATAATACAACGGAATATGCAGAGTATCATTGAAAATACCTTATAATATAACGTAATATGCAGTGTATCATTGAAAACACCTTATAATATAACGAAATATGCAGTGTATCATTGAAAATACCTTATAATATAACGTAATATGCAGTGTATCATTGAAAATACCTTATAATATAACGTAATATGCAGTGTATCATTGAAAATACCTTATAATTTAACGGAATTTGTAGTGTATCATTGAAAATACCTTATAATATAACGTAATATGCAGTGTATCATTGAAAATACCTTATAATATATCGTACTATGCAATGTATCATTGAAAATACCTTATAATATTTCGTAATTTGTAGTGTATCATTGAAAATACCTTATAATATAACGTACATTGCAGCGTATCACTGAAAATACCTTCTAATATATCGTAGTTTATCATTGAAAATACCTTATAATATAACGTAATATACAGTGTAGCATTGAAAATACCTTATAATATAACGTAATATGCAGTGTATCATTTAAAATACCTTATAATATATAGTAGTTTATCATTGAAAATACCTTATAACATAACGTAATATACAGTGTAACATTGAAAATACCTTATAATATAACGTACTATGCAGCGTATCATTGAAAATACCTAATAATATAACGTAATATGCAGTGTATCATTGAAAATACCTTATAATATAACGTACATTGCAGCGTATCACTGAAAATACCTTCTAATATGTCGTAGTTTATCATTGAAAATACCTTATAATATAACGTAATATGCAGTGTATCATTGAAAATACATTATAATATAACGTAATATGCAGTTTATCATTGAAAATACCTTATAATATAACGGAATTTGTAGTGTATCATTGAAAATACCTTATAATATAACGTAATATGCAGTGTATCATTTAAAATACCTTATAATATATAGTAGTTTATCATTGAAAATACCTTATAACATAACGTAATATACAGTGTAACATTGAAAATACCTTATAATATAACGTACTATGCAGCGTATCATTGAAAATACCTTATAATATATCGTAATATGCAGTGTATCATTGAAAATACCATATAATATAACGTAATATGCAGTGTATCATTGAAAATGCCTTATAATGTAACGTAATATGGAGTGTTTCAATGAAAATACCTTATAATACAACGGAATATGCAGAGTATCATTGAAAATACCTTATAATATAACGTAATATGCAGTGTATCATTGAAAACACCTTATAATATAACGAAATATGCAGTGTATCATTGAAAATACCTTATAATATGTCGTAGTTTAACATTGAAAATACCTAATAATATAACGTAATATGCAGTGTATCATTGAAAATGCCTTATAGTGTAACGTAATTTGTAGTGTATCATTGAAAATACCTTATAATATAACGTAATATGCAGTGTATCATTGAAAATACCTTATAATATAACGTAATATGCAGTGTATCATTGAAAATACATTATAATATAACGTAATATGCAGTTTATCATTGAAAATACCTTATAATATAACGGAATTTGTAGTGTATCATTGAAAATACCTTATAATATAACATAATATGCAGTGTATCATTGAAAATACCTTATAATATTTCGTAATTTGTAGTGTATCAGTGAAAATACCTTATAATATAACGTAATATGCAGTGTATCATTGAAAATACATTATAATATAACGTAATATGCAGTGTATCATTGAAAATACCTTATAATATAACGGAATTTGTAGTGTATCATTGAAAATACCTTATAATATAACGGAATTTGTAGTGTATCATTGAAAATACCTTATAATATAACGTAATATGCAGTGTATCATTGAAAATACCTTATAATATATCGTACTATGCAATGTATCATTGAAAATACCTTATAATATTTCGTAATTTGTAGTGTATCATTGAAAATACCTTATAATATAACGTACATTGCAGCGTATCACTGAAAATACCTTCTAATATATCGTAGTTTATCATTGAAAATACCTTATAATATAACGTAATATACAGTGTAGCATTGAAAATACCTTATAATATAACGTAATATGCAGTGTATCATTTAAAATACCTTATAATATATAGTAGTTTATCATTGAAAATACCTTATAACATAACGTAATATACAGTGTAACATTGAAAATACCTTATAATATAACGTACTATGCAGCGTATCATTGAAAATACCTAATAATATAACGTAATATGCAGTGTATCATTGAAAATACCTTATAATATAACGTACATTGCAGCGTATCACTGAAAATACCTTCTAATATATCGTAGTTTATCATTGAAAATACCTTATAATATAACGTAATATGCAGTGTATCATTGAAAATACCTTATAATATAACGTAATATGGAGTGTATCATTGAAAATACCATATAATATAACGTAATATGCAGTGTATCATTGAAAATACCTTATAATATATAGTAGTTTATCATTGAAAATACCTTATAACATAACGTAATATACAGTGTAACATTGAAAATACCTTATAATATAACGTATTATGCAGCGTATCATTGAAAATACCTTATAATATAGCGTATATGCAGTGTATCATTGAAAATACCTTATAATATAACGTACATTGCAGTGTATCATAGAAAATACCATGTAATATAACGTAATATACAGTGTATCATAGAAAATACCTTATAATATAACGTAACATGCAGTGTTTCATTGAAAATACCTTATAATATTACGTAATATGCAGTGTATCATTTAAAATACCTTATAATATATAGTAGTTTATCATTGAAAATACCTTATAACATAACGTAATATACAGTGTAACATTGAAAATACCTTATAATATAACGTACTATGCAGCGTATCATTGAAAATACCTAATAATATAACGTAATATGCAGTGTATCATTGAAAATACCTTATAATATAACGTACATTGCAGCGTATCACTGAAAATACCTTCTAATATATCGTAGTTTATCATTGAAAATACCTTATAATATAACGGAATTTGTAGTGTATCATTGAAAATACCTTATAATATAACGTAATATGCAGTGTATCATTGAAAATACCTTATAATATATCGTAGTTTATCATTGAAAATACCTTATAATATAACGTAATATACAGTGTAGCATTGAAAATACCTTATAATATAACGTAATATGCAGTGTATCATTTAAAATACCTTATAATATATAGTAGTTTATCATTGAAAATACCTTATAACATAACGTAATATACAGTGTAACATTGAAAATACCTTATAATATAACGTACTATGCAGCGTATCATTGAAAATACCTAATAATATAACGTAATATGCAGTGTATCATTGAAAATACCTTATAATATAACGTACATTGCAGCGTATCACTGAAAATACCTTCTAATATATCGTAGTTTATCATTGAAAATACCTTATAATATAACGTAATATACAGTGTATCATTGAAAATACCTTATAATATGACGTAATATGCAGTGTATCATTGAAAATACCTTATAATATATAGTAGTTTATCATTGAAAATACCTTATAACATAACGTAATATACAGTTTAACATTGAAAATACCTTATAATATAACGTACTATGCAGCGTATCATTGAAAATACCTTATAATATATCGTAATATGGAGTGTATCATTGAAAATACCATATAATATAACGTAATATGCAGTGTATCATTGAAAATACCTTATAATATATAGTAGTTTATCATTGAAAATACCTTATAACATAACGTAATATACAGTGTAACATTGAAAATACCTTATAATATAACGTATTATGCAGCGTATCATTGAAAATACCTTATAATATAGCGTATATGCAGTGTATCATTGAAAATACCTTATAATATAACGTACATTGCAGTGTATCATAGAAAATACCATGTAATATAACGTAATATACAGTGTATCATAGAAAATACCTTATAATATAACGTAACATGCAGTGTTTCATTGAAAATACCTTATAATATAACGTAATATGCAGTGTATCATTGAAAATACCTTATAATATAGCGTAATATGCAGTATATCATTGAAAATACCTTATAATATAGCGTAATATGCAGTGTATCATTGAAAATACCTTATAATATAACGAAATATGCAGTGTATCATTGAAAATTCCTTATAATATGTCGTAGTTTATCATTGAAAATACCTTATAATATAACGTAATATGCAGTGTATCATTGAAAATGCCTTATAATGTAACGTAAAATGGAGTGTTTCAATGAAAATACCTTATAATACAACGTAATATGCAGTGTATCATTGAAAATACCTAATAATATAACGTAATATGCAGTGTATCATTGAAAATACCTTATAATATAACGTACATTGCAGCGTATCACTGAAAATACCTTCTAATATATCGTAGTTTATCATTGAAAATACCTTATAATATAACGTAATATACAGTGTATCATTGAAAATGCCTTATAATGTAACGTAATATGGAGTGTTTCAATGAAAATACCTTATAATACAACGTAATATGCAGTGTATCATTGAAAATACCTAATAATATAACGTATTATGCAGCGTATCATTGAAAATACCTTATAATATAGCGTAATATGCAGTGTATCATTGAAAATACCTTATAATATATAGTAGTTTATCATTGAAAATAACTTATAATATAACGAAATAAGCAGTGTGTCATTGAAAAGACCTTGTAATATAACGTAATATGCAGTGTATCATTGAAAACACCTTATAATATAACGAAATATGCAGTGTATCAATGAAAATACCTTATAATATGTCGTAGTTTAACATTGAAAATACCTAATAATATAACGTAATATGCAGTGTATCATTGAAAATACATTATAATATAACGTAATTTGTAGTGTATCATTGAAAATACCTTATAATATAACGTAATATGCAGTGTATCATTGAAAATACCTTATAATATAACGTAATATGCAGTGTATCATTGAAAATACCTTATAATATATAGTAGTTTATCATTGAAAATACCTTATAACATAACGTAATATACAGTGTAACATTGAAAATACCTTATAATATAACGTACTATGCAGCGTATCATTGAAAATACCTTATAATATATCGTAATATGCAGTGTATCATTGAAAATACCATATAATATAACGTAATATGCAGTGTATCATTGAAAATGCCTTATAATGTAACGTAATATGGAGTGTTTCAATGAAAATACCTTATAATACAACGGAATATGCAGAGTATCATTGAAAATACCTTATAATATAACGTAATATGCAGTGTATCATTGAAAACACCTTATAATATAACGAAATATGCAGTGTATCATTGAAAATACCTTATAATATAACGTAATATGCAGTGTATCATTGAAAATACCTTATAATATAACGTAATATGCAGTGTATCATTGAAAATACCTTATAATTTAACGGAATTTGTAGTGTATCATTGAAAATACCTTATAATATAACGTAATATGCAGTGTATCATTGAAAATACCTTATAATATATCGTACTATGCAATGTATCATTGAAAATACCTTATAATATTTCGTAATTTGTAGTGTATCATTGAAAATACCTTATAATATAACGTACATTGCAGCGTATCACTGAAAATACCTTCTAATATATCGTAGTTTATCATTGAAAATACCTTATAATATAACGTAATATACAGTGTAGCATTGAAAATACCTTATAATATAACGTAATATGCAGTGTATCATTTAAAATACCTTATAATATATAGTAGTTTATCATTGAAAATACCTTATAACATAACGTAATATACAGTGTAACATTGAAAATACCTTATAATATAACGTACTATGCAGCGTATCATTGAAAATACCTAATAATATAACGTAATATGCAGTGTATCATTGAAAATACCTTATAATATAACGTACATTGCAGCGTATCACTGAAAATACCTTCTAATATATCGTAGTTTATCATTGAAAATACCTTATAATATAACGTAATATGCAGTGTATCATTGAAAATACATTATAATATAACGTAATATGCAGTTTATCATTGAAAATACCTTATAATATAACGGAATTTGTAGTGTATCATTGAAAATACCTTATAATATAACGTAATATGCAGTGTATCATTTAAAATACCTTATAATATATAGTAGTTTATCATTGAAAATACCTTATAACATAACGTAATATACAGTGTAACATTGAAAATACCTTATAATATAACGTACTATGCAGCGTATCATTGAAAATACCTTATAATATATCGTAATATGCAGTGTATCATTGAAAATACCATATAATATAACGTAATATGCAGTGTATCATTGAAAATGCCTTATAATGTAACGTAATATGGAGTGTTTCAATGAAAATACCTTATAATACAACGGAATATGCAGAGTATCATTGAAAATACCTTATAATATAACGTAATATGCAGTGTATCATTGAAAACACCTTATAATATAACGAAATATGCAGTGTATCATTGAAAATACCTTATAATATGTCGTAGTTTAACATTGAAAATACCTAATAATATAACGTAATATGCAGTGTATCATTGAAAATGCCTTATAGTGTAACGTAATTTGTAGTGTATCATTGAAAATACCTTATAATATAACGTAATATGCAGTGTATCATTGAAAATACCTTATAATATAACGTAATATGCAGTGTATCATTGAAAATACCTTATAATATAACGTACTATGCAGCGTATCATTGAAAATACCTAATAATATAACGTAATATGCAGTGTATCATTGAAAATACCTTATAATATAACGTACATTGCAGCGTATCACTGAAAATACCTTCTAATATATCGTAGTTTATCATTGAAAATACCTTATAATATAACGTAATATGCAGTGTATCATTGAAAATACCTTATAATATAACGTAATATGCAGTGCATCATTTAAAATACCTTATAATATATAGTAGTTTATCATTGAAAATACCTTATAACATAACGTAATATACAGTGTAACATTGAAAATACCTTATAATATAACGTACTATGCAGCGTATCATTGAAAATACCTTATAATATAGCGTACTATGCAGTGTATCATTGAAAATACCTTATAATATAACGTAATTTGTAGTGTATCTTTGAAAATACCTTATAATATAACGTAATATGCAGTGTATAATTGAAAATAACTTATAATATAACGAAATAAGCAGTGTGTCATTGAAAAGACCTTATAATATGTCGTAGTTTAACATTGAAAATACCTAATAATATAACGTAATATGCAGTGTATCATTGAAAATGCCTTATAGTGTAACGTAATTTGTAGTGTATCATTGAAAATACCTTATAATATAACGTAATATGCAGTGTATCATTGAAAATACCTTATAATATAACGTAATATACAGTGTATCATTGAAAATACCTTATAATATAACGTAATATGCTTTGTATCATTGAAAACACCTTATAATATAACGAAATATGCAGTGTATCATTGAAAATACCTTATAATATGTCGTAGTTTAACATTGAAAATACCTAATAATATAACGTAATATGCAGTGTATCATTGAAAATGCCTTATAGTGTAACGTAATTTGTAGTGTATCATTGAAAATACCTTATAATATAACGTAATATGCAGTGTATCATTGAAAATACCTTATAATATAGCGTAATATGCAGTGTATCATTGAAAATACCTTATAATATAACGAAATATGCAGTGTATCATTGAAAATACCTTATAATATGTCGTAGTTTATCATTGAAAATACCTTATAATATAACGTAATATGCAGTGTATCATTGAAAATGCCTTATAATGTAACGTAATATGGAGTGTTTCAATGAAAATACCTTATAATACAACGTAATATGCAGTGTATCATTGAAAATACCTTATAATATAGCGTAATATGCAGTGTATCATTGAAAATACCTTATAATATAACGTACATTGCAGCGTATCACTGAAAATACCTTCTAATATATCGTAGTTTATCATTGAAAATACCTTATAATATAACGTAATATACAGTGTATCATTGAAAATACCTTATAATATGACGTAATATGCAGTGTATCATTGAAAATACCTTATAATATATAGTAGTTTATCATTGAAAATACCTTATAACATAACGTAATATACAGTTTAACATTGAAAATACCTTATAATATAACGTACTATGCAGCGTATCATTGAAAATATCTTATAATATATCGTAATATGGAGTGTATCATTGAAAATACCATATAATATAACGTAATATGCAGTGTATCATTGAAAATACCTTATAATATAGCGTACTATGCAGTGTATCATTGAAAATACCTTATAATATAACGTAATTTGTAGTGTATCTTTGAAAATACCTTATAATATAACGTAATATGCAGTGTATCATTGAAAATACCTTATAATATAACGTAATGTGCAGTGTATCATTGAAAATACATTATAATATAACGTAATATGCAGTTTATCATTGAAAATACCTTATAATATAACGGAATTTGTAGTGTATCATTGAAAATACCTTATAATATAACGTAATATGCAGTGTGTCATTGAAAAGACCTTGTAATATAACGTAATATGCAGTGTATCATTGAAAACACCTTATAATATAACGAAATATGCAGTGTATCAATGAAAATACCTTATAATATGTCGTAGTTTAACATTGAAAATACCTAATAATATAACGTAATATGCAGTGTATCATTGAAAATACATTATAATATAACGTAATTTGTAGTGTATCATTGAAAATACCTTATAATATAACGTAATATGCAGTGTATCATTGAAAATACCTTATAATATAACGTAATATGCAGTGTATCATTTAAAATACCTTATAATATATAGTAGTTTATCATTGAAAATACCTTATAACATAACGTAATATACAGTGTAACATTGAAAATACCTTATAATATAACGTACTATGCAGCGTATCATTGAAAATACCTTATAATATATCGTAATATGCAGTGTATCATTGAAAATACCATATAATATAACGTAATATGCAGTGTATCATTGAAAATGCCTTATAATGTAACGTAATATGGAGTGTTTCAATGAAAATACCTTATAATACAACGGAATATGCAGAGTATCATTGAAAATAACTTATAATATAACGTAATATGCAGTGTATCATTGAAAACACCTTATAATATAACGAAATATGCAGTGTATCATTGAAAATACCTTATAATATAACGTAATATGCATTGTATCATTGAAAATACATTATAATATAACGTAATATGCAGTGTATCATTGAAAATACCTTATAATTTAACGGAATTTGTAGTGTATCATTGAAAATACCTTATAATATAACGTAATATGCAGTGTATCATTGAAAATACCTTATAATATATCGTACTATGCAATGTATCATTGAAAATACCTTATAATATTTCGTAATTTGTAGTGTATCATTGAAAATACCTTATAATATAACGTACATTGCAGCGTATCACTGAAAATACCTTCTAATATATCGTAGTTTATCATTGAAAATACCTTATAATATAACGTAATATACAGTGTAGCATTGAAAATACCTTATAATATAACGTAATATGCAGTGTATCATTTAAAATACCTTATAATATATAGTAGTTTATCATTGAAAATACCTTATAACATAACGTAATATACAGTGTAACATTGAAAATACCTTATAATATAACGTACTATGCAGCGTATCATTGAAAATACCTAATAATATAACGTAATATGCAGTGTATCATTGAAAATACCTTATAATATAACGTACATTGCAGCGTATCACTGAAAATACCTTCTAATATATCGTAGTTTATCATTGAAAATACCTTATAATATAACGTAATATGCAGTGTATCATTGAAAATACATTATAATATAACGTAATATGCAGTTTATCATTGTAAATACCTTATAATATAACGGAATTTGTAGTGTATCATTGAAAATACCTTATAATATAACGTAATATGCAGTGTATCATTTAAAATACCTTATAATATATAGTAGTTTATCATTGAAAATACCTTATAACATAACGTAATATACAGTGTAACATTGAAAATACCTTATAATATAACGTACTATGCAGCGTATCATTGAAAATACCTTATAATATATCGTAATATGCAGTGTATCATTGAAAATACCATATAATATAACGTAATATGCAGTGTATCATTGAAAATGCCTTATAATGTAACGTAATATGGAGTGTTTCAATGAAAATACCTTATAATACAACGGAATATGCAGAGTATCATTGAAAATACCTTATAATATAACGTAATATGCAGTGTATCATTGAAAACACCTTATAATATAACGAAATATGCAGTGTATCATTGAAAATACCTTATAATATGTCGTAGTTTAACATTGAAAATACCTAATAATATAACGTAATATGCAGTGTATCATTGAAAATGCCTTATAGTGTAACGGAATTTGTAGTGTATCATTGAAAATACCTTATAATATAACGTAATATGCAGTGTATCATTGAAAATACCTTATAATATAACGTAATATGCAGTGTATCATTGAAAATACCTTATAATATAACGTACTATGCAGCGTATCATTGAAAATACCTAATAATATAACGTAATATGCAGTGTATCATTGAAAATACCTTATAATATAACGTACATTGCAGCGTATCACTGAAAATACCTTCTAATATATCGTAGTTTATCATTGAAAATACCTTATAATATAACGTAATATGCAGTGTATCATTGAAAATACCTTATAATATAACGTAATATGCAGTGCATCATTTAAAATACCTTATAATATATAGTAGTTTATCATTGAAAATACCTTATAACATAACGTAATATACAGTGTAACATTGAAAATACCTTATAATATAACGTACTATGCAGCGTATCATTGAAAATACCTTATAATATAGCGTACTATGCAGTGTATCATTGAAAATACCTTATAATATAACGTAATTTGTAGTGTATCATTGAAAATACCTTATAATATAACGTAATATGCAGTGTATAATTGAAAATAACTTATAATATAACGAAATAAGCAGTGTGTCATTGAAAAGACCTTATAATATGTCGTAGTTTAACATTGAAAATACCTAATAATATAACGTAATATGCAGTGTATCATTGAAAATGCCTTATAGTGTAACGTAATTTGTAGTGTATCATTGAAAATACCTTATAATATAACGTAATATGCAGTGTATCATTGAAAATACCTTATAATATAACGTAATATACAGTGTATCATTGAAAATACCTTATAATATAACGTAATATGCTTTGTATCATTGAAAACACCTTATAATATAACGAAATATGCAGTGTATCATTGAAAATACCTTATAATATGTCGTAGTTTAACATTGAAAATACCTAATAATATAACGTAATATGCAGTGTATCATTGAAAATGCCTTATAGTGTAACGTAATTTGTAGTGTATCATTGAAAATACCTTATAATATAACGTAATATGCAGTGTATCATTGAAAATACCTTATAATATAGCGTAATATGCAGTGTATCATTGAAAATACCTTATAATATAACGAAATATGCAGTGTATCATTGAAAATACCTTATAATATGTCGTAGTTTATCATTGAAAATACCTTATAATATAACGTAATATGCAGTGTATCATTGAAAATGCCTTATAATGTAACGTAATATGGAGTGTTTCAATGAAAATACCTTATAATACAACGTAATATGCAGTGTATCATTGAAAATACCTTATAATATAGCGTAATATGCAGTGTATCATTGAAAATACCTTATAATATAACGTACATTGCAGCGTATCACTGAAAATACCTTCTAATATATCGTAGTTTATCATTGAAAATACCTTATAATATAACGTAATATACAGTGTATCATTGAAAATACCTTATAATATGACGTAATATGCAGTGTATCATTGAAAATACCTTATAATATATAGTAGTTTATCATTGAAAATACCTTATAACATAACGTAATATACAGTTTAACATTGAAAATACCTTATAATATAACGTACTATGCAGCGTATCATTGAAAATATCTTATAATATATCGTAATATGGAGTGTATCATTGAAAATACCATATAATATAACGTAATATGCAGTGTATCATTGAAAATACCTTATAATATAGCGTACTATGCAGTGTATCATTGAAAATACCTTATAATATAACGTAATTTGTAGTGTATCTTTGAAAATACCTTATAATATAACGTAATATGCAGTGTATCATTGAAAATACCTTATAATATAACGTAATGTGCAGTGTATCATTGAAAATACATTATAATATAACGTAATATGCAGTTTATCATTGAAAATACCTTATAATATAACGGAATTTGTAGTGTATCATTGAAAATACCTTATAATATAACGTAATATGCAGTGTATCATTTAAAATACCTTATAATATATAGTAGTTTATCATTGAAAATACCTTATAATACAACGGAATATGCAGAGTATCATTGAAAATACCTTATAATATAACGTAATATGCAGTGTATCATTGAAAACACCTAATAATATAACGAAATATGCAGTGTATCATTGAAAATACCTTATAATATGTCGTAGTTTAACATTGAAAATACCTAATAATATAACGTAATATGCAGTGTATCATTGAAAATGCCTTATAGTGTAACGTAATTTGTAGTGTATCATTGAAAATACCTTATAATATAACGTAATATGCAGTGTATCATTGAAAATACCTTATAATATAACGTAATATGCAGTGTATCATTGAAAATACATTATAATATAACGTAATATGCAGTTTATCATTGAAAATACCTTATAATATAACGGAATTTGTAGTGTATCATTGAAAATACCTTATAATATAACGTAATATGCAGTGTATCATTGAAAATACCTTATAATATTTCGTAATTTGTAGTGTATCAGTGAAAATACCTTATAATATAACGTAATATGCAGTGTATCATTGAAAATACCTTATAATATATCGTAATATGCAGTGTATCATTGAAAATACCTTATAATATAACGGAATTTGTAGTGTATCATTGAAAATACCTTATAATATAACGTAATATGCAGTGTATCATTGAAAATACCTTATAATATATCGTACTATGCAATGTATCATTGAAAATACCTTATAATATTTCGTAATTTGTAGTGTATCATTGAAAATACCTTATAATATAACGTACATTGCAGCGTATCACTGAAAATACCTTCTAATATATCGTAGTTTATCATTGAAAATACCTTATAATATAACGTAATATACAGTGTAGCATTGAAAATACCTTATAATATAACGTAATATGCAGTGTATCATTTAAAATACCTTATAATATATAGTAGTTTATCATTGAAAATACCTTATAACATAACGTAATATACAGTGTAACATTGAAAATACCTTATAATATAACGTACTATGCAGCGTATCATTGAAAATACCTTATAATATATCGTAATATGCAGTGTATCATTGAAAATACCATATAATATAACGTAATATGCAGTGTATCATTGAAAATACCTTATAATATTTCGTAATTTGTAGTGTATCAGTGAAAATACCTTATAATATAACGTAATATGCAGAGTATCATTGAAAATACCTTATAATATAACGTAATATGCAGTGTATCATTGAAAATACCTTATAATATAACGGAATTTGTAGTGTATCATTGAAAATACCTTATAATATAACGTAATATGCAGTGTATCATTGAAAATACCTTATAATATATCGTTTTATGCAATGTATCATTGAAAATACCTTATAATATTTCGTAATTTGTAGTGTATCATTGAAAATACCTTCTAATATATCGTAGTTTATCATTGAAAATACCTTATAATATAACGTAATATACAGTGTAACATTGAAAATACCTTATAATATAACGTACTATGCTGCGTATCATTGAAAATACCTTATAATATATCGTAATATGCAGTGTATCATTGAAAATACCATATAATATAACGTAATATGCAGTGTATCATTGAAAATACCTTATAATATAACGAAATATGCAGTGTATCACTGAAAATACCTTATAATATAGCGTAATATGCAGTGTATCATTGAAAATACCTTATAATATATCGTAGTTTATCATTGAAAATGCCTTATAATGAAACGGAATATGCAGTGTATCATTGAAAAGACCTTGTAATATAACGAAATATGCAGTGTATCATTGAAAATACCTTATAATATGTCGTAGTTTAACATTGAAAATACATAATAATATAACGTAATATGCAGTGTATCATAGAAAATAACTTATAATATAACGAAATATGCAGTGTATCACTGAAAATACCTTCTAATATATCGTAGTTTATCATTGAAAATACCTTATAATATAACGTACTATGCAGCGTATCATTGAAAATACCTTATAATATATCGTAATATGCAGTGTATCATTGAAAATACCATATAATATAACGTAATATGCAGTGTATCATTGAAAATACCTTATAATATATCGTAATATGCAGTGTATCATTGAAAATACCAAATAATATAACGTAATATGCAGTGTATCATTGAAAATACCTTATAATATAGCGTACTATGCAGTGTATCATTGAAAATACCTTATAATATAACGTAATATGCAGTGTATCATTGAAAATACCTTATAATATAACGTAATATGCAATGTATCATTGAAAATACCTTATAATATAGCGTAATATGCAGTATATCATTGAAAATACCTTCTAATATATCGTAGTTTATCATTGAAAATACCTTCTAATATATCGTAGTTTATCATTGAAAATACCTTATAATATAACGTAATATGCAGTGTATCATTGAAAATACCTTATAATATAACGTACATTGCAGCGTATCACTGAAAATACCTTCTAATATATCGTAGTTTATCATTGAAAATACCTTATAATATAACGTAATATACAGTGTATCATTGAAAATACCTTATAATATAACGTAATATGCAGTGTATCATTGAAAATAACTTATAATATAACGAAATAAGCAGTGTGTCATTGAAAAGACCTTGTAATATAACGAAATATGCAGTGTATCATTGAAAATACCTTATAATATGTCGTAGTTTAACATTGAAAATACATAATAATATAACGTAATATGCAGTGTATCATAGAAAATAACTTATAATATAACGAAATATGCAGTGTATCACTGAAAATACCTTCTAATATATCGTAGTTTATCATTGAAAATACCTTATAATATAACATACTATGCAGCGTATCATTGAAAATACCTTATAATATAACGTACATTGCAGCGTATCACTGAAAATACCTTCTAATATATCGTAGTTTATCATTGAAAATACCTTATAATATAACGTAATATATAGTGTATCATTGAAAATACCTTATAATATAACGTAATATGCAGTGTATCATTGAAAATAACTTATAATATAACGAAATAAGCAGTGTGTCATTGAAAAGACCTTGTAATATAACGAAATATGCAGTGTATCATTGAAAATACCTTATAATATGTCGTAGTTTAACATTGAAAATACATAATAATATAACGTAATATGCAGTGTATCATAGAAAATAACTTATAATATAACGAAATATGCAGTGTATCACTGAAAATACCTTCTAATATATCGTAGTTTATCATTGAAAATACCTTATAATATAACGTACTATGCAGCGTATCATTGAAAATACCTTATAATATATCGTAATATGCAGTGTATCATTGAAAATACCATATAATATAACGTAATATGCAGTGTATCATTGAAAATACCTTATAATATATCGTAATATGCAGTGTATCATTGAAAATACCAAATAATATAACGTAATATGCAGTGTATCATTGAAAATACCTTATAATATAGCGTACTATGCAGTGTATCATTGAAAATACCTTATAATATAACGTAATATGCAGTGTATCATTGAAAATACCTTATAATATAACGTAATATGCAATGTATCATTGAAAATACCTTATAATATAGCGTAATATACAGTATATCATTGAAAATACCTTCTAATATATCGTAGTTTATCATTGAAAATACCTTATAATATATAGTAGTTTATCATTGAAAATACCTTATAACATAACGTAATATACAGTGTAACATTGAAAATACCTTATAATATAACGTACTATGCAGCGTATCATTGAAAATACCTTATAATATATCGTAATATGCAGTGTATCATTGAAAATACCATATAATATAACGTAATATGCAGTGTATCATTGAAAATACCTTATATTATAACGTAATATGCAATGTATCATTGAAAATACCTTATAATATAGCGTAATATGCAGTATATCATTGAAAATACCTTCTAATATATCGTAGTTTATCATTGAAAATACCTTATAATATAACGTAATATGCAGTGTATCATTGAAAATACCTTATAATATAACGTACATTGCAGCGTATCACTGAAAATACCTTCTAATATATCGTAGTTTATCATTGAAAATACCTTATAATATAACGTAATATACAGTGTATCATTGAAAATACCTTATAATATAACGTAATATGCAGTGTATCATTGAAAATAACTTATAATATAACGAAATAAGCAGTGTGTCATTGAAAAGACCTTGTAATATAACGAAATATGCAGTGTATCATTGAAAATACCTTATAATATGTCGTAGTTTAACATTGAAAATACATAATAATATAACGTAATATGCAGTGTATCATAGAAAATAACTTATAATATAACGAAATATGCAGTGTATCACTGAAAATACCTTCTAATATATCGTAGTTTATCATTGAAAATACCTTATAATATAACGTACTATGCAGCGTATCATTGAAAATACCTTATAATATATCGTAATATGCAGTGTATCATTGAAAATACCATATAATATAACGTAATATGCAGTGTATCATTGAAAATACCTTATAATATATCGTAATATGCAGTGTATCATTGAAAATACCAAATAATATAACGTAATATGCAGTGTATCATTGAAAATACCTTATAATATAGCGTACTATGCAGTGTATCATTGAAAATACCTTATAATATAACGTAATATGCAGTGTATCATTGAAAATGCCTTATAATGTAACGTAATATGGAGTGTTTCAATGAAAATACCTTATAATACAACGTAATATGCAGTGTATCATTGAAAATACCTAATAATATAACGTAATATGCAGTGTATCATTGAAAATACCTAATAATATAACGTACATTGCAGCGTATCACTGAAAATACCTTCTAATATATCGTAGTTTATCATTGAAAATACCTTATTATATAACGTAATATACAGTGTATCATTGAAAATACCTTATAATATAACGTAATATGCAGTGTGTCATTGAAAATACCTTATAATATATAGTAGTTTATCATTGAAAATACCTTATAACATAACGTAATATACAGTGTAACATTGAAAATACCTTATAATATAACGTAATATGCATTGTATCATTGAAAATACCTTATAATATAACGTAATTTGCAGTGTATCAATGAAAATACCTTATAATATAACGTGATATGCAATGTATCATTGAAAATAGCTTATAATATAACGTAATTTGTAGTGTATCTTTGAAAATACCTTATAATATAACGTACTATGCAGCGTATCATTGAAAATACCTTATAATATATCGTAATATGCAGTGTATCATTGAAAATACCATATAATATAACGTAATATGCAGTGTATCATTGAAAATACCTTATAATATATCGTAATATGCAGTGTATCATTGAAAATACCAAATAATATAACGTAATATGCAGTGTATCATTGAAAATACCTTATAATATAGCGTACTATGCAGTGTATCATTGAAAATACCTTATAATATAACGTAATATGCAGTGTATCATTGAAAATACCTTATAATATAACGTAATATGCAATGTATCATTGAAAATACCTTATAATGTAACGTAATATGGAGTGTTTCAATGAAAATACCTTATAATACAACGTAATATGCAGTGTATCATTGAAAATACCTAATAATATAACGTAATATGCAGTGTATCATTGAAAATACCTTCTAATATATCGTAGTTTATCATTGAAAATACCTTATAATATAACGTAATATACAGTGTATCAATGAAAATACCTTATAATACAACGTAATATGCAGTGTATCATTGAAAATACCTAATAATATAACGTAATATGCAGTGTATCATTGAAAATACCTAATAATATAACGTACATTGCAGCGTATCACTGAAAATACCTTCTAATATATCGTAGTTTATCATTGAAAATACCTTATAATATAACGTAATATACAGTGTATCATTGAAAATACCTTATAATATAACGTAATATGCAGTGTGTCATTGAAAATACCTTATAATATATAGTAGTTTATCATTGAAAATACCTTATAACATAACGTAATATACAGTGTAACATTGAAAATACCTTATAATATAACGTAATATGCATTGTATCATTGAAAATACCTTATAATATAACGTAATTTGCAGTGTATCAATGAAAATACCTTATAATATAACGTGATATGCAATGTATCATTGAAAATAGCTTATAATATAACGTAATTTGTAGTGTATCTTTGAAAATACCTTATAATATAACGTACTATGCAGCGTATCATTGAAAATACCTTATAATATATCGTAATATGCAGTGTATCATTGAAAATACCATATAATATAACGTACTATGCAGCGTATCATTGAAAATACCTTATAATATATCGTAATATGCAGTGTATCATTGAAAATACCATATAATATAACGTAATATGCAGTGTATCATTGAAAATACCTTATAATATATCGTAATATGCAGTGTATCATTGAAAATACCAAATAATATAACGTAATATGCAGTGTATCATTGAAAATACCTTATAATATAGCGTACTATGCAGTGTATCATTGAAAATACCTTATAATATAACGTAATATGCAGTGTATCATTGAAAATACCTTATAATATAACGTAATATGCAATGTATCATTGAAAATACCTTATAATATAGCGTAATATGCAGTATATCATTGAAAATACCTTCTAATATATCGTAGTTTATCATTGAAAATACCTTATAATATAACGTAATATACAGTGTATCATTGAAAATACCTTATAATATAACGTAATATGCAGTGTATCATTGAAAATACCTTATAATATATAGTAGTTTATCATTGAAAATACCTTATAACATAACGTAATATACAGTGTAACATTGAAAATACCTTATAATATAACGTACTATGCAGCGTATCATTGAAAATACCTTATAATATATCGTAATATGCAGTGTATCATTGAAAATACCATATAATATAACGTAATATGCAGTGTATCATTGAAAATACCTTATATTATAACGTAATATGCAGTGTATCATTGAAAATACCTTGTAATATAACGTAATATGCAGTGTATCATTGAAAATACCTTATAATATAACGTAATATACAGTGTATCATTGAAAATACCTTATAATATAGCGTACTATGCAGTGTATCATTGAAAATACCTTATAATATAGCGTAATATGCAGTATATCATTGAAAATACCTTATAATATAGCGTAATATGCAGTGTATCATTGAAAATACCTTATAATATAACGAAATATGCAGTGTATCATTGAAAATACCTTATAATATGTCGTAGTTTATCATTGAAAATACCTTATAATATAACGTAATATGCAGTGTATCATTGAAAATGCCTTATAATGTAACGTAATATGGAGTGTTTCAATGAAAATACCTTATAATACAACGTAATATGCAGTGTATCATTGAAAATACCTAATAATATAACGTAATATGCAGTGTATCATTGAAAATACCTAATAATATAACGTACATTGCAGCGTATCACTGAAAATACCTTCTAATATATCGTAGTTTATCATTGAAAATACCTTATAATATAACGTAATATACAGTGTATCATTGAAAATACCTTATAATATAACGTAATATGCAGTGTGTCATTGAAAATACCTTATAATATATAGTAGTTTATCATTGAAAATACCTTATAACATAACGTAATATACAGTGTAACATTGAAAATACCTTATAATATAACGTAATATGCATTGTATCATTGAAAATACCTTATAATATAACGTAATTTGCAGTGTATCAATGAAAATACCTTATAATATAACGTGATATGCAATGTATCATTGAAAATAGCTTATAATATAACGTAATTTGTAGTGTATCTTTGAAAATACCTTATAATATAACGTACTATGCAGCGTATCATTGAAAATACCTTATAATATATCGTAATATGCAGTGTATCATTGAAAATACCATATAATATAACGTAATATGCAGTGTATCATTGAAAATACCTTATAATATATCGTAATATGCAGTGTATCATTGAAAATACCAAATAATATAACGTAATATGCAGTGTATCATTGAAAATACCTTATAATATAACGTACTATGCAGTGTATCATTGAAAATACCTTATAATATAACGTAATATGCAGTGTATCATTGAAAATACCTTATAATATAACGTAATATGCAATGTATCATTGAAAATACCTTATAATGTAACGTAATATGGAGTGTTTCAATGAAAATACCTTATAATACAACGTAATATGCAGTGTATCATTGAAAATACCTAATAATATAACGTAATATGCAGTGTATCATTGAAAATACCTTCTAATATATCGTAGTTTATCATTGAAAATACCTTATAATATAACGTAATATACAGTGTATCATTGAAAATACCTTATAATATAACGTAATATGCAGTGTGTCATTGAAAATACCTTATAATATATAGTAGTTTATCATTGAAAATACCTTATAACATAACGTAATATACAGTGTAACATTGAAAATACCTTATAATATAACGTACTATGCAGCGTATCATTGAAAATACCTTATAATATATCGTAATATGCAGTGTATCATTGAAAATACCATATAATATAACGTAATATGCAGTGTATCATTGAAAGTACCTTATATTATAACGTAATATGCAGTGTATCATTGAAAATACCTTGTAATATAACGTAATATGCAGTGTATCATTGAAAATACCTTATAATATAACGAAATATGCAGTGTATCACTGAAAATACCTTATAATATAGCGTAATATGCAGTGTATCATTGAAAATACCTTATAATATATCGTAGTTTATCATTGAAAATGCCTTATAATGAAACGGAATATGCAGTGTATCATTGAAAATACCTTATAATATAACATAATATGCTGTGTATTATTGAAAATACCTTCTAATATAACGTAATTTGCAGTGTATCAATGAAAATACCTTATAATATAACGTGATATGCAATGTATCATTGAAAATAGCTTATAATATAACGTAATTTGTAGTGTATCTTTGAAAATACCTTATAATATAACGTAATATGCAGTGTATCATTGAAAATAACTTATAATATAACGAAATAAGCAGTGTGTCATTGAAAAGAACTTGTAATATAACGAAATATGCAGTGTATCATTGAAAATACCTTATAATATGTCGTAGTTTAACATTGAAAATACATAATAATATAACGTAATATGCAGTGTATCATAGAAAATAACTTATAATATAACGAAATATGCAGTGTATCACTGAAAATACCTTCTAATATATCGTAGTTTATCATTGAAAATACCTTATAATATAACGTACTATGCAGCGTATCATTGAAAATACCTTATAATATAACGGAATTTGTAGTGTATCATTGAAAATACCTTATAATATAACGTAATATGCAGTGTATCATTGAAAATACCTTATAATATAACGTAATATGCAGTGTATCATTGAAAATACCTTATAATATAGCGTAATATGCAGTATATCATTGAAAATACCTTCTAATATATCGTAGTTTATCATTGAAAATACCTTATAATATAACGTAATATACAGTGTATCATTGAAAATACCTTATAATATAACGTAATATGCAGTGTATCATTGAAAATACCTTATAATATATAGTAGTTTATCATTGAAAATACCTTATAACATAACGTAATATACAGTGTAACATTGAAAATACCTTATAATATAACGTAATATGCAGTGTATCATTGAAAATACCTTATAATATAACGTAATATGGAGTGTTTCAATGAAAATACCTTATAATACAACGTAATATGCAGTGTATCATTGAAAATACCTAATAATATAACGTAATATGCAGTGTATCATTGAAAATACCTTCTAATATATCGTAGTTTATCATTGAAAATACCTTATAATATAACGTAATATACAGTGTATCATTGAAAATACCTTATAATATAACGTAATATGCAGTGTGTCATTGAAAATACCTTATAATATATAGTAGTTTATCATTGAAAATACCTTATAACATAACGTAATATACAGTGTAACATTGAAAATACCTTATAATATAACGTAATATGCAGTGTATCATTGAAAATACCTTATAATATAACGTAATATGCAATGTATCATTGAAAATACCTTATAATGTAACGTAATATGGAGTGTTTCAATGAAAATACCTTATAATACAACGTAATATGCAGTGTATCATTGAAAATACCTAATAATATAACGTAATATGCAGTGTATCATTGAAAATACCTTCTAATATATCGTAGTTTATCATTGAAAATACCTTATAATATAACGTAATATGCAGTGTATCATTGAAAATACCTTATAATATAACGTAATATGCAGTGTGTCATTGAAAATACCTTATAATATATAGTAGTTTATCATTGAAAATACCTTATAACATAACGTAATATACAGTGTAACATTGAAAATACCTTATAATATAACGTACTATGCAGCGTATCATTGAAAATACCTTATAATATATCGTAATATGCAGTGTATCATTGAAAATACCATATAATATAACGTAATATGCAGTGTATCATTGAAAGTACCTTATATTATAACGTAATATGCAGTGTATCATTGAAAATACCTTGTAATATAACGTAATATGCAGTGTATCATTGAAAATACCTTATAATATAACGAAATATGCAGTGTATCACTGAAAATACCTTATAATATAGCGTAATATGCAGTGTATCATTGAAAATACCTTATAATATATCGTAGTATATCATTGAAAATGCCTTATAATGAAACGGAATATGCAGTGTATCATTGAAAATACCTTATAATATAACGTAATATGCATTGTATCATTGAAAATTCCTTATAATATAACGTAATTTGCAGTGTATCAATGAAAATACCTTATAATATAACGTGATATGCAATGTATCATTGAAAATAGCTTATAATATAACGTAATTTGTAGTGTATCTTTGAAAATACCTTATAATATAACGTAATATGCAGTGTATCATTGAAAATAACTTATAATATAACGAAATAAGCAGTGTGTCATTGAAAAGAACTTGTAATATAACGAAATATGCAGTGTATCATTGAAAATACCTTATAATATGTCGTAGTTTAACATTGAAAATACATAATAATATAACGTAATATGCAGTGTATCATAGAAAATAACTTATAATATAACGAAATATGCAGTGTATCACTGAAAATACCTTCTAATATATCGTAGTTTATCATTGAAAATACCTTATAATATGACGTACTATGCAGCGTATCATTGAAAATACCTTATAATATAACGGAATTTGTAGTGTATCATTGAAAATACCTTATAATATAACGTAATATGCAGTGTATCATTGAAAATACCTTATAATATAACGTAATATGCAATGTATCATTGAAAATACCTTATAATATAGCGTAATATGCAGTATATCATTGAAAATACCTTCTAATATATCGTAGTTTATCATTGAAAATACCTTATAATATAACGTAATATACAGTGTATCATTGAAAATACCTTATAATATAACGTAATATGCAGTGTATCATTGAAAATACCTTATAATATATAGTAGTTTATCATTGAAAATACCTTATAACATAACGTAATATACAGTGTAACATTGAAAATACCTTATAATATAACGTAATATGCAGTGTATCATTGAAAATACCTTATAATATAACGTAATATGGAGTGTTTCAATGAAAATACCTTATAATACAACGTAATATGCAGTGTATCATTGAAAATACCTAATAATATAACGTAATATGCAGTGTATCATTGAAAATACCTTCTAATATATCGTAGTTTATCATTGAAAATACCTTATAATATAACGTAATATGCATTGTATCATTGAAAATACCTTATAATATAACGTAATATGCAGTGTGTCATTGAAAATACCTTATAATATATAGTAGTTTATCATTGAAAATACCTTATAACATAACGTAATATACAGTGTAACATTGAAAATACCTTATAATATAACGTACTATGCAGCGTATCATTGAAAATACCTTATAATATATCGTAATATGCAGTGTATCATTGAAAATACCATATAATATAACGTAATATGCAGTGTATCATTGAAAGTACCTTATATTATAACGTAATATGCAGTGTATCATTGAAAATACCTTGTAATATAACGTAATATGCAGTGTATCATTGAAAATACCTTATAATATAACGAAATATGCAGTGTATCACTGAAAATACCTTATAATATAGCGTAATATGCAGTGTATCATTGAAAATACCTTATAATATATCGTAGTTTATCATTGAAAATGCCTTATAATGAAACGGAATATGCAGTGTATCATTGAAAATACCTTATAATATAACGTAATATGCATTGTATCATTGAAAATTCCTTATAATATAACGTAATTTGCAGTGTATCAATGAAAATACCTTATAATATAACGTGATATGCAATGTATCATTGAAAATAGCTTATAATATAACGTAATTTGTAGTGTATCTTTGAAAATACCTTATAATATAACGTAATATGCAGTGTATCATTGAAAATAACTTATAATATAACGAAATAAGCAGTGTGTCATTGAAAAGAACTTGTAATATAACGAAATATGCAGTGTATCATTGAAAATACCTTATAATATGTCGTAGTTTAACATTGAAAATACATAATAATATAACGTAATATGCAGTGTATCATAGAAAATAACTTATAATATAACGAAATATGCAGTGTATCACTGAAAATACCTTCTAATATATCGTAGTTTATCATTGAAAATACCTTATAATATGACGTACTATGCAGCGTATCATTGAAAATACCTTATAATATAACGGAATTTGTAGTGTATCATTGAAAATACCTTATAATATAACGTAATATGCAGTGTATCATTGAAAATACCTTATAATATAACGTAATATGCAATGTATCATTGAAAATACCTTATAATATAGCGTAATATGCAGTATATCATTGAAAATACCTTCTAATATATCGTAGTTTATCATTGAAAATACCTTATAATATAACGTAATATACAGTGTATCATTGAAAATACCTTATAATATAACGTAATATGCAGTGTATCATTGAAAATACCTTATAATATATAGTAGTTTATCATTGAAAATACCTTATAACATAACGTAATATACAGTGTAACATTGAAAATACCTTATAATATAACGTACTATGCAGCGTATCATTGAAAATACCTTATAATATATCGTAATATGCAGTGTATCATTGAAAATACCATATAATATAACGTAATATGCAGTGTATCATTGAAAATACCTTATATTATAACGTAATATGCAGTGTATCATTGAAAATACCTTGTAATATAGCTGAATATGCAGTGTATCATTGAAAATACCTTATAATATAACGAAATATGCAGTGTATCATTGAAAATACCTTATAATATGTCGTAGTTTATCATTGAAAATACCTTATAATATAACGTAATATGCAGTGTATCATTGAAAATGCCTTATAATGTAACGTAATATGGAGTGTTTCAATGAAAATACCTTATAATACAACGTAATATGCAGTGTATCATAGAAAATAACTTATAATATAACGAAATATGCAGTGTATCACTGAAAATACCTTCTAATATATCGTAGTTTATCATTGAAAATACCTTATAATATGACGTACTATGCAGCGTATCATTGAAAATACCTTATAATATAACGGAATTTGTAGTGTATCATTGAAAATACCTTATAATATAACGTAATATGCAGTGTATCATTGAAAATACCTTATAATATATCGTAATATGCAGTGTATCATTGAAAATACCAAATAATATAACGTAATATGCAGTGTATCATTGAAAATACCTTATAATATAGCGTACTATGCAGTGTATCATTGAAAATACCTTATAATATAACGTAATATGCAGTGTATCATTGAAAATACCTTATAATATAACGTAATATGCAGTGTATCATTGAAAATACCTTATAATGTAACGTAATATGGAGTGTTTCAATGAAAATACCTTATAATACAACGTAATATGCAGTGTATCATTGAAAATACCTAATAATATAACGTAATATGCAGTGTATCATTGAAAATACCTTCTAATATATCGTAGTTTATCATTGAAAATACCTTATAATATAACGTAATATACAGTGTATCATTGAAAATACCTTATAATATAACGTAATATGCAGTGTGTCATTGAAAATACCTTATAATATATAGTAGTTTATCATTGAAAATACCTTATAACATAACGTAATATACAGTGTAACATTGAAAATACCTTATAATATAACGTACTATGCAGCGTATCATTGAAAATACCTTATAATATATCGTAATATGCAGTGTATCATTGAAAATACCATATAATATAACGTAATATGCAGTGTATCATTGAAAGTACCTTATATTATAACGTAATATGCAGTGTATCATTGAAAATACCTTGTAATATAACGTAATATGCAGTGTATCATTGAAAATACATTATAATATAACGAAATATGCAGTGTATCACTGAAAATACCTTATAATATAGCGTAATATGCAGTGTATCATTGAAAATACCTTATAATATATCGTAGTTTATCATTGAAAATGCCTTATAATGAAACGGAATATGCAGTGTATCATTGAAAATACCTTATAATATAACGTAATATGCATTGTATCATTGAAAATTCCTTATAATATAACGTAATTTGCAGTGTATCAATGAAAATACCTTATAATATAACGTGATATGCAATGTATCATTGAAAATAGCTTATAATATAACGTAATTTGTAGTGTATCTTTGAAAATACCTTATAATATAACGTAATATGCAGTGTATCATTGAAAATAACTTATAATATAACGAAATAAGCAGTGTGTCATTGAAAAGAACTTGTAATATAACGAAATATGCAGTGTATCATTGAAAATACCTTATAATATGTCGTAGTTTAACATTGAAAATACATAATAATATAACGTAATATGCAGTGTATCATAGAAAATAACTTATAATATAACGAAATATGCAGTGTATCACTGAAAATACCTTCTAATATATCGTAGTTTATCATTGAAAATACCTTATAATATGACGTACTATGCAGCGTATCATTGAAAATACCTTATAATATAACGGAATTTGTAGTGTATCATTGAAAATACCTTATAATATAACGTAATATGCAGTGTATCATTGAAAATACCTTATAATATAACGTAATATGCAATGTATCATTGAAAATACCTTATAATATAGCGTAATATGCAGTATATCATTGAAAATACCTTCTAATATATCGTAGTTTATCATTGAAAATACCTTATAATATAACGTAATATACAGTGTATCATTGAAAATACCTTATAATATAACGTAATATGCAGTGTATCATTGAAAATACCTTATAATATATAGTAGTTTATCATTGAAAATACCTTATAACATAACGTAATATACAGTGTAACATTGAAAATACCTTATAATATAGCGTACTATGCAGTGTATCATTGAAAATACCTTATAATATAACGTAATATGCAGTGTATCATTGAAAATACCTTATAATATAACGAAATATGCAGTGTATCATTGAAAATACCTTATAATATAGCGTAATATGCAGTATATCATTGAAAATACCTTATAATATAGCGTAATATGCAGTGTATCATTGAAAATACCTTATAATATAACGAAATATGCAGTGTATCATTGAAAATACCTTATAATATGTCGTAGTTTATCATTGAAAATACCTTATAATATAACGTAATATGCAGTGTATCATTGAAAATGCCTTATAATGTAACGTAATATGGAGTGTTTCAATGAAAATACCTTATAATACAACGTAATATGCAGTGTATCATTGAAAATACCTAATAATATAACGTAATATGCAGTGTATCATTGAAAATACCTAATAATATAACGTACATTGCAGCGTATCACTGAAAATACCTTCTAATATATCGTAGTTTATCATTGAAAATACCTTATAATATAACGTAATATACAGTGTATCATTGAAAATACCTTATAATATAACGTAATATGCAGTGTGTCATTGAAAATACCTTATAATATATAGTAGTTTATCATTGAAAATACCTTATAACATAACGTAATATACAGTGTAACATTGAAAATACCTTATAATATAACGTAATATGCAATGTATCATTGAAAATACCTTATAATGTAACGTAATATGGAGTGTTTCAATGAAAATACCTTATAATACAACGTAATATGCAGTGTATCATTGAAAATACCTAATAATATAACGTAATATGCAGTGTATCATTGAAAATACCTTCTAATATATCGTAGTTTATCATTGAAAATACCTTATAATATAACGTAATATACAGTGTATCATTGAAAATACCTTATAATATAGCGTACTATGCAGTGTATCATTGAAAATACCTTATAATATAACGTAATATGCAGTGTATCATTGAAAATACCTTATAATATAACGAAATATGCAGTGTATCATTGAAAATACCTTATAATATAGCGTAATATGCAGTATATCATTGAAAATACCTTATAATATAGCGTAATATGCAGTATATCATTGAAAATACCTTATAATATAGCGTAATATGCAGTGTATCATTGAAAATACCTTATAATATAACGTAATATGCAATGTATCATTGAAAATACCTTATAATGTAACGTAATATGGAGTGTTTCAATGAAAATACCTTATAATACATCGTAATATGCAGTGTATCATTGAAAATACCTAATAATATAACGTAATATGCAGTGTATCATTGAAAATACCTTATAATATATCGTAATATGCAGTGTATCATTGAAAATACCATATAATATAACGTAATATGCAGTGTATCATTGAAAGTACCTTATATTATAACGTAATATGCAGTGTATCATTGAAAATACCTTGTAATATAACGTAATATGCAGTGTATCATTGAAAATACCTTATAATATAACGAAATATGCAGTGTATCACTGAAAATACCTTATAATATAGCGTAATATGCAGTGTATCATTGAAAATACCTTATAATATATCGTAGTTTATCATTGAAAATGCCTTATAATGAAACGGAATATGCAGTGTATCATTGAAAATACCTTATAATATAACGTGATATGGAATGTATCATTGAAAATAGCTTATAATATAACGTAATTTGTAGTGTATCTTTGAAAATACCTTATAATATAACGTAATATGCAGTGTATCATTGAAAATAACTTATAATATAACGAAATAAGCAGTGTGTCATTGAAAAGAACTTGTAATATAACGAAATATGCAGTGTATCATTGAAAATACCTTATAATATGTCGTAGTTTAACATTGAAAATACATAATAATATAACGTAATATGCAGTGTATCATAGAAAATAACTTATAATATAACGAAATATGCAGTGTATCACTGAAAATACCTTCTAATATATCGTAGTTTATCATTGAAAATACCTTATAATATGACGTACTATGCAGCGTATCATTGAAAATACCTTATAATATAACGGAATTTGTAGTGTATCATTGAAAATACCTTATAATATAACGTAATATGCAGTGTATCATTGAAAATACCTTATAATATAACGTAATATGCAATGTATCATTGAAAATACCTTATAATATAGCGTAATATGCAGTATATCATTGAAAATACCTTCTAATATATCGTAGTTTATCATTGAAAATACCTTATAATATAACGTAATATACAGTGTATCATTGAAAATACCTTATAATATAACGTAATATGCAGTGTATCATTGAAAATACCTAATAATATAACGTACATTGCAGCGTATCACTGAAAATACCTTCTAATATATCGTAGTTTATCATTGAAAATACCTTATAATATAACGTAATATACACTGTATCATTGAAAATACCTTATAATATAACGTAATATGCAGTGTATCATTGAAAATACCTTATAATATATAGTAGTTTATCATTGAAAATACCTTATAACATACCGTAATATACAGTGTAACATTGAAAATACCTTATAATATAACGTACTATGCAGCGTATCATTGAAAATACCTTATAATATATCGTAATATGCAGTGTATCATTGAAAATACCATATAATATAACGTAATATGCAGTGTATCATTGAAAATACCTTATATTATAACGTAATATGCAGTGTATCAATGAAAATACCTTGTAATATAACGTAATATGCAGTATATCATTGAAAATACCTTATAATATAACGTAATATGCAGTGTATCATTGAAAATGCCTTATAATGTAACGTAATATGGAGTGTTTCAATGAAAATACCTTATAATACAACGTAATATGCAGTGTATCATTGAAAATACCTAATAATATAACGTAATATGCAGTGTATCATTGAAAATACCTTATAATATAACGTACATTGCAGCGTATCACTGAAAATACCTTCTAATATATCGTAGTTTATCATTGAAAATACCTTATAATATAACGTAATATACAGTGTATCATTGAAAATACCTTATAATATAACGTAATATGCAGTGTATCATTGAAAACACCTTATAATATAACGAAATATGCAGTGTATCATTGAAAATACCTTATAATATGTCGTAGTTTAACATTGAAAATACCTAATAATATAACGTAATATGCAGTGTATCATTGAAAATGCCTTATAGTGTAACGTAATTTGTAGTGTATCATTGAAAATACCTTATAATATAACGTAATATGCAGTGTATCATTGAAAATACCTTATAATATAACGTACTATGCAGTGTATCATTGAAAATGCATTATAATATAACGTAATATGCAGTTTATCATTGAAAATACCTTATAATATAACGGAATTTGTAGTGTATCATTGAAAATACCTTATAATATAACGTAATATGCAGTGTATCATTGAAAATACCTTATAATATATCGTATTATGCAATGTATCATTGAAAATACCTTATAATATAACGTAATATGCAGTGTATCATTGCAAATACCTTATAATATAGCGTAATATGCAGTATATCATTGAAAATACCTTATAATATTGCGTAATATGCAGTGTATCATTGAAAATACCTTATAATATAACGAAATATGCAGTGTATCATTGAAAATACCTTATAATATGTCGTAGTTTATCATTGAAAATACCTTATAATATAACGTAATATGCAGTGTATCATTGAAAATGCCTTATAATGTAACGTAATATGGAGTGTTTCAATGAAAATACCTTATAATACAACGTAATATGCAGTGTATCATTGAAAATACCTAATAATATAACGTAATATGCAGTGTATCATTGAAAATACATTATAATATAACGTAATATGCAGTGTATCATTGAAAATACCTTATAATATAACGGAATTTGTAGTGTATCATTGAAAATACCTTATAATATAACGTAATATGCAGTGTATCATTGAAAATACCTTATAATATATCGTATTATGCAATGTATCATTGAAAATACCTTATAATATAACGGAATTTGTAGTGTATCATTGAAAATACCTTATAATATAACGTAATATGCAGTGTATCATTGAAAATACCTTATAATATATCGTATTATGCAATGTGTCATTGAAAATACCTTATAATATAACGTAATATGCAGTGTATCATTGAAAATACCTTATAATATATAGTAGTTTATCATTGAAAATACCTTATAACATAACGTAATATACAGTGTAACATTGAAAATACCTTATAATATAACGTATTATGCAGCGTATCATTGAAAATACCTTATAATATAGCGTAATATGCAGTGTATCATTGAAAATACCTTATAATATAACGTAATATGCAGTGTATCATAGAAAATACCATGTAATATAACGTAATATACAGTGTATCATTGAAAATACCTTATAATATAACGTAATATGCAGTGTATCATTGAAAATACCTTCTAATATATCGTAGTTTATCATTGAAAATACCTTATAATATAACGTAATATGCAGTGTATCATTGGAAATAACTTATAATATGACGTAATATGGAGTGTATCATTGAAAATACCTTATAATATATCGTAGTTTATCATTGAAAATTCCTTATAATATAACGTAATATGCAGTGTATCATTGGCAATACCATATAATATGCCGTAATATGCAGTGTATCATAGAAAATACCTTATAATATAACGTAACATGCAGTGTATCATTGAAAATACCTTATAATATAACGTAATATGCAGTGTATCATTGAAAATACCTTATAATATAGCGTAATATGCAGTATATCATTGAAAATACCTTATAATATAGCGTAATATGCAGTGTATCATTGAAAATACCTTATAATATAACGAAATATGCAGTGTATCATTGAAAATACCTTATAATATGTCGTAGTTTATCATTGAAAATACCTTATAATATAACGTAATATGCAGTGTATCATTGAAAATGCCTTATAATGTAACGTAATATGGAGTGTTTCAATGAAAATACCTTATAATACAACGTAATATGCAGTGTATCATTGAAAATACCTAATAATATAACGTAATATGCAGTGTATCATTGAAAATACCTTATAATATAACGTACATTGCAGCGTATCACTGAAAATACCTTCTAATATATCGTAGTTTATCATTGAAAATACCTTATAATATAACGTAATATACAGTGTATCATTGAAAATACCTTATAATATGACGTAATATGCAGTGTATCATTGAAAATACCTTATAATATATAGTAGTTTATCATTGAAAATACCTTATAACATAACGTAATATACAGTTTAACATTGAAAATACCTTATAATATAACGTACTATGCAGCGTATCATTGAAAATATCTTATAATATATCGTAATATGGAGTGTATCATTGAAAATACCATATAATATAACGTAATATGCAGTGTATCATTGAAAATACCTTATAATATAGCGTACTATGCAGTGTATCATTGAAAATACCTTATAATATAACGTAATTTGTAGTGTATCTTTGAAAATACCTTATAATATAACGTAATATGCAGTGTATCATTGGCAATACCATATAATATGCCGTAATATGCAGTGTATCATAGAAAATACCTTATAATATAACGTAACATGCAGTGTATCATTGAAAATACCTTATAATATAACGTAATATGCAGTGTATCATTGAAAATACCTTATAATATAGCGTAATATGCAGTATATCATTGAAAATACCTTATAATATAGCGTAATATGCAGTGTATCATTGAAAATACCTTATAATATAACGAAATATGCAGTGTATCATTGAAAATACCTTATAATATGTCGTAGTTTATCATTGAAAATACCTTATAATATAACGTAATATGCAGTGTATCATTGAAAATGCCTTATAATGTAACGTAATATGGAGTGTTTCAATGAAAATACCTTATAATACAACGTAATATGCAGTGTATCATTGAAAATACCTAATAATATAACGTAATATGCAGTGTATCATTGAAAATACCTTATAATATAACGTACATTGCAGCGTATCACTGAAAATACCTTCTAATATATCGTAGTTTATCATTGAAAATACCTTATAATATAACGTAATATACAGTGTATCATTGAAAATACCTTATAATATGACGTAATATGCAGTGTATCATTGAAAATACCTTATAATATATAGTAGTTTATCATTGAAAATACCTTATAATATAACGTAATATACAGTTTAACATTGAAAATACCTTATAATATAACGTACTATGCAGCGTATCATTGAAAATATCTTATAATATATCGTAATATGGAGTGTATCATTGAAAATACCATATAATATAACGTAATATGCAGTGTATCATTGAAAATACCTTATAATATAGCGTACTATGCAGTGTATCATTGAAAATACCTTATAATATAACGTAATTTGTAGTGTATCTTTGAAAATACCTTATAATATAACGTAATATGCAGTGTATAATTGAAAATAACTTATAATATAACGAAATAAGCAGTGTGTCATTGAAAAGACCTTGTAATATAACGTAGTATGCAGTGTATCATTGAAAACACCTTATAATATAACGAAATATGCAGTGTATCATTGAAAATACCTTATAATATGTCGTAGTTTAACATTGAAAATACCTAATAATATAACGTAATATGCAGTGTATCATTGAAAATGCCTTATAGTGTAACGTAATTTGTAGTGTATCATTGAAAATACCTTATAATATAACGTAATATGCAGTGTATCATTGAAAATACCTTATAATATAACGTAATATGCAGTGTATCATTGAAAATACATTATAATATAACGTAATATGCAGTTTATCATTGAAAATACCTTATAATATAACGGAATTTGTAGTGTATCATTGAAAATACCTTATAATATAACGTAATATGCAGTGTATCATTTAAAATACCTTATAATATATAGTAGTTTATCATTGAAAATACCTTATAATACAACGGAATATGCAGAGTATCATTGAAAATACCTTATAATATAACGTAATATGCAGTGTATCATTGAAAACACCTTATAATATAACGAAATATGCAGTGTATCATTGAAAATACCTTATAATATGTCGTAGTTTAACATTGAAAATACCTAATAATATAACGTAATATGCAGTGTATCATTGAAAATGCCTTATAGTGTAACGTAATTTGTAGTGTATCATTGAAAATACCTTATAATATAACGTAATATGCAGTGTATCATTGAAAATACCTTATAATATAACGTAATATGCAGTGTATCATTGAAAATACCTTATAATATTTCGTAATTTGTAGTGTATCAGTGAAAATACCTTATAATATAACGTAATATGCAGTGTATCATTGAAAATACATTATAATATAACGTAATATGCAGTGTATCATTGAAAATACCTTATAATATAACGGAATTTGTAGTGTATCATTGAAAATACCTTATAATATGACGTAATATGCAGTGTATCATTGAAAATACCTTATAATATATAGTAGTTTATCATTGAAAATACCTTATAACATAACGTAATATACAGTTTAACATTGAAAATACCTTATAATATAACGTACATTGCAGCGTATCACTGAAAATACCTTCTAATATATCGTAGTTTATCATTGAAAATACCTTATAATATAACGTAATATACAGTGTAGCATTGAAAATACCTTATAATATAACGTAATATGCAGTGTATCATTTAAAATACCTTATAATATATAGTAGTTTATCATTGAAAATACCTTATAACATAACGTAATATACAGTGTAACATTGAAAATACCTTATAATATAACGTACTATGCAGCGTATCATTGAAAATACCTTATAATATATCGTAATATGCAGTGTATCATTGAAAATACCATATAATATAACGTAATATGCAGTGTATCATTGAAAATACCTTATAATATTTCGTAATTTGTAGTGTATCAGTGAAAATACCTTATAATATAACGGAATATGCAGAGTATCATTGAAAATACCTTATAATATAACGTAATATGCAGTGTATCATTGAAAATACCTTATAATATAACGTAATATACAGTGTAACATTGAAAATACCTTATAATATAACGTACTATGCTGCGTATCATTGAAAATACCTTATAATATATCGTAATATGCAGTGTATCATTGAAAATACCATATAATATAACGTAATATGCAGTGTATCATTGAAAATACCTTATAATATTTCGTAATTTGTAGTGTATCAGTGAAAATACCTTATAATATAACGGAATATGCAGAGTATCATTGAAAATACCTTATAATATAACGTAATATGCAGTGTATCATTGAAAATACCTTATAATATAACGGAATTTGTAGTGTATCATTGAAAATACCTTATAATATAACGTAATATGCAGTGTATCATTGAAAATACCTTATAATATAACGAAATATGCAGTGTATCATTGAAAATACCTTATAATATGTCGTAGTTTAACATTGAAAATACCTAATAATATAACGTAATATGCAGTGTATCATTGAAAATGCCTTATAATATAACGTACTATGCAGCGTATCATTGAAAATACCTTATAATATATCGTAATATGCAGTGTATCATTGAAAATACCATATAATATAACGTAATATGCAGTGTATCATTGAAAATACCTTATATTATAACGTAATATGCAGTGTATCAATGAAAATACCTTGTAATATAACGTAATATGCAGTGTATCATTGAAAATACCTTATAATATAACGTAATATGCAGTGTATCATTGAAAATGCCTTATAATGTAACGTAATATGGAGTGTTTCAATGAAAATACCTTATAATACAACGTAATATGCAGTGTATCATTGAAAATACCTAATAATATAACGTAATATGCAGTGTATCATTGAAAATACCTTATAATATAACGTACATTGCAGCGTATCACTGAAAATACCTTCTAATATATCGTAGTTTATCATTGAAAATACCTTATAATATAACGTAATATACAGTGTATCATTGAAAATACCTTATAATATAACGTAATATGCAGTGTATCATTGAAAACACCTTATAATATAACGAAATATGCAGTGTATCATTGAAAATACCTTATAATATGTCGTAGTTTAACATTGAAAATACCTAATAATATAACGTAATATGCAGTGTATCATTGAAAATGCCTTATAGTGTAACGTAATTTGTAGTGTATCATTGAAAATACCTTATAATATAACGTAATATGCAGTGTATCATTGAAAATACCTTATAATATAACGTACTATGCAGTGTATCATTGAAAATGCATTATAATATAACGTAATATGCAGTTTATCATTGAAAATACCTTATAATATAACGGAATTTGTAGTGTATCATTGAAAATACCTTATAATATAACGTAATATGCAGTGTATCATTGAAAATACCTTATAATATATCGTATTATGCAATGTATCATTGAAAATACCTTATAATATAACGTAATATGCAGTGTATCATTGCAAATACCTTATAATATAGCGTAATATGCAGTATATCATTGAAAATACCTTATAATATTGCGTAATATGCAGTGTATCATTGAAAATACCTTATAATATAACGAAATATGCAGTGTATCATTGAAAATACCTTATAATATGTCGTAGTTTATCATTGAAAATACCTTATAATATAACGTAATATGCAGTGTATCATTGAAAATGCCTTATAATGTAACGTAATATGGAGTGTTTCAATGAAAATACCTTATAATACAACGTAATATGCAGTGTATCATTGAAAATACCTAATAATATAACGTAATATGCAGTGTATCATTGAAAATACATTATAATATAACGTAATATGCAGTGTATCATTGAAAATACCTTATAATATAACGGAATTTGTAGTGTATCATTGAAAATACCTTATAATATAACGTAATATGCAGTGTATCATTGAAAATACCTTATAATATATCGTATTATGCAATGTATCATTGAAAATACCTTATAATATAACGGAATTTGTAGTGTATCATTGAAAATACCTTATAATATAACGTAATATGCAGTGTATCATTGAAAATACCTTATAATATATCGTATTATGCAATGTGTCATTGAAAATACCTTATAATATAACGTAATATGCAGTGTATCATTGAAAATACCTTATAATATATAGTAGTTTATCATTGAAAATACCTTATAACATAACGTAATATACAGTGTAACATTGAAAATACCTTATAATATAACGTATTATGCAGCGTATCATTGAAAATACCTTATAATATAGCGTAATATGCAGTGTATCATTGAAAATACCTTATAATATAACGTAATATGCAGTGTATCATAGAAAATACCATGTAATATAACGTAATATACAGTGTATCATTGAAAATACCTTATAATATAACGTAATATGCAGTGTATCATTGAAAATACCTTCTAATATATCGTAGTTTATCATTGAAAATACCTTATAATATAACGTAATATGCAGTGTATCATTGGAAATAACTTATAATATGACGTAATATGGAGTGTATCATTGAAAATACCTTATAATATATCGTAGTTTATCATTGAAAATTCCTTATAATATAACGTAATATGCAGTGTATCATTGGCAATACCATATAATATGCCGTAATATGCAGTGTATCATAGAAAATACCTTATAATATAACGTAACATGCAGTGTATCATTGAAAATACCTTATAATATAACGTAATATGCAGTGTATCATTGAAAATACCTTATAATATAGCGTAATATGCAGTATATCATTGAAAATACCTTATAATATAGCGTAATATGCAGTGTATCATTGAAAATACCTTATAATATAACGAAATATGCAGTGTATCATTGAAAATACCTTATAATATGTCGTAGTTTATCATTGAAAATACCTTATAATATAACGTAATATGCAGTGTATCATTGAAAATGCCTTATAATGTAACGTAATATGGAGTGTTTCAATGAAAATACCTTATAATACAACGTAATATGCAGTGTATCATTGAAAATACCTAATAATATAACGTAATATGCAGTGTATCATTGAAAATACCTTATAATATAACGTACATTGCAGCGTATCACTGAAAATACCTTCTAATATATCGTAGTTTATCATTGAAAATACCTTATAATATAACGTAATATACAGTGTATCATTGAAAATACCTTATAATATGACGTAATATGCAGTGTATCATTGAAAATACCTTATAATATATAGTAGTTTATCATTGAAAATACCTTATAACATAACGTAATATACAGTTTAACATTGAAAATACCTTATAATATAACGTACTATGCAGCGTATCATTGAAAATATCTTATAATATATCGTAATATGGAGTGTATCATTGAAAATACCATATAATATAACGTAATATGCAGTGTATCATTGAAAATACCTTATAATATAGCGTACTATGCAGTGTATCATTGAAAATACCTTATAATATAACGTAATTTGTAGTGTATCTTTGAAAATACCTTATAATATAACGTAATATGCAGTGTATAATTGAAAATAACTTATAATATAACGAAATAAGCAGTGTGTCATTGAAAAGACCTTGTAATATAACGTAGTATGCAGTGTATCATTGAAAACACCTTATAATATAACGAAATATGCAGTGTATCATTGAAAATACCTTATAATATGTCGTAGTTTAACATTGAAAATACCTAATAATATAACGTAATATGCAGTGTATCATTGAAAATGCCTTATAGTGTAACGTAATTTGTAGTGTATCATTGAAAATACCTTATAATATAACGTAATATGCAGTGTATCATTGAAAATACCTTATAATATAACGTAATATGCAGTGTATCATTGAAAATACATTATAATATAACGTAATATGCAGTTTATAATTGAAAATACCTTATAATATAACGGAATTTGTAGTGTATCATTGAAAATACCTTATAATATAACGTAATATGCAGTGTATCATTTAAAATACCTTATAATATATAGTAGTTTATCATTGAAAATACCTTATAATACAACGGAATATGCAGAGTATCATTGAAAATACCTTATAATATAACGTAATATGCAGTGTATCATTGAAAACACCTTATAATATAACGAAATATGCAGTGTATCATTGAAAATACCTTATAATATGTCGTAGTTTAACATTGAAAATACCTAATAATATAACGTAATATGCAGTGTATCATTGAAAATGCCTTATAGTGTAACGTAATTTGTAGTGTATCATTGAAAATACCTTATAATATAACGTAATATGCAGTGTATCATTGAAAATACCTTATAATATAACGTAATATGCAGTGTATCATTGAAAATACCTTATAATATTTCGTAATTTGTAGTGTATCAGTGAAAATACCTTATAATATAACGTAATATGCAGTGTATCATTGAAAATACATTATAATATAACGTAATATGCAGTGTATCATTGAAAATACCTTATAATATAACGGAATTTGTAGTGTATCATTGAAAATACCTTATAATATGACGTAATATGCAGTGTATCATTGAAAATACCTTATAATATATAGTAGTTTATCATTGAAAATACCTTATAATATAACGTAATATGCAGTGTATCATTGAAAATGCCTTATAGTGTAACGTAATTTGTAGTGTATCATTGAAAATA
Organism: Lasioglossum lativentre; assembly: GCA_916610255.1. NCBI lineage: Eukaryota > Metazoa > Arthropoda > Insecta > Hymenoptera > Halictidae > Lasioglossum > Lasioglossum lativentre. The sequence goes on from CAKAJI010000837.1 coordinate 164,103, forward strand.
CCTTATAATATAACGTAATATGCAGTGTATCATTGAAAATACCTTATAATATAACGTACTATGCAGTGTATCATTGAAAATGCATTATAATATAACGTAATATGCAGTTTATCATTGAAAATACCTTATAATATAACGGAATTTGTAGTGTATCATTGAAAATACCTTATAATATAACGTAATATGCAGTGTATCATTGAAAATACCTTATAATATATCGTATTATGCAATGTATCATTGAAAATACCTTATAATATAACGTAATATGCAGTGTATCATTGAAAATACCTTATAATATAACGTAATATGCAGTGTATCATTGAAAATACCTTATAATATAGCGTAATATGCAGTATATCATTGAAAATACCTTATAATATAGCGTAATATGCAGTGTATCATTGAAAATACCTTATAATATAACGAAATATGCAGTGTATCATTGAAAATACCTTATAATATGTCGTAGTTTATCATTGAAAATACCTTATAATATAACGTAATATGCAGTGTATCATTGAAAATGCCTTATAATGTAACGTAATATGGAGTGTTTCAATGAAAATACCTTATAATACAACGTAATATGCAGTGTATCATTGAAAATACCTAATAATATAACGTAATATGCAGTGTATCATTGAAAATACCTTATAATATAACGTACATTGCAGCGTATCACTGAAAATACCTTCTAATATATCGTAGTTTATCATTGAAAATACCTTATAATATAACGTAATATACAGTGTATCATTGAAAATACCTTATAATATGACGTAATATGCAGTGTATCATTGAAAATACCTTATAATATATAGTAGTTTATCATTGAAAATACCTTATAACATAACGTAATATACAGTTTAACATTGAAAATACCTTATAATATAACGTACTATGCAGCGTATCATTGAAAATATCTTATAATATATCGTAATATGGAGTGTATCATTGAAAATACCATATAATATAACGTAATATGCAGTGTATCATTGAAAATACCTTATAATATAGCGTACTATGCAGTGTATCATTGAAAATACCTTATAATATAACGTAATTTGTAGTGTATCTTTGAAAATACCTTATAATATAACGTAATATGCAGTGTATAATTGAAAATAACTTATAATATAACGAAATAAGCAGTGTGTCATTGAAAAGACCTTGTAATATAACGTAGTATGCAGTGTATCATTGAAAACACCTTATAATATAACGAAATATGCAGTGTATCATTGAAAATACCTTATAATATGTCGTAGTTTAACATTGAAAATACCTAATAATATAACGTAATATGCAGTGTATCATTGAAAATGCCTTATAGTGTAACGTAATTTGTAGTGTATCATTGAAAATACCTTATAATATAACGTAATATGCAGTGTATCATTGAAAATACCTTATAATATAACGTAATATGCAGTGTATCATTGAAAATACATTATAATATAACGTAATATGCAGTTTATCATTGAAAATACCTTATAATATAACGGAATTTGTAGTGTATCATTGAAAATACCTTATAATATAACGTAATATGCAGTGTATCATTTAAAATACCTTATAATATATAGTAGTTTATCATTGAAAATACCTTATAATACAACGGAATATGCAGAGTATCATTGAAAATACCTTATAATATAACGTAATATGCAGTGTATCATTGAAAACACCTTATAATATAACGAAATATGCAGTGTATCATTGAAAATACCTTATAATATGTCGTAGTTTAACATTGAAAATACCTAATAATATAACGTAATATGCAGTGTATCATTGAAAATGCCTTATAGTGTAACGTAATTTGTAGTGTATCATTGAAAATACCTTATAATATAACGTAATATGCAGTGTATCATTGAAAATACCTTATAATATAACGTAATATGCAGTGTATCATTGAAAATACCTTATAATATTTCGTAATTTGTAGTGTATCAGTGAAAATACCTTATAATATAACGTAATATGCAGTGTATCATTGAAAATACCTTATAATATAACGTAATATGCAGTGTATCATTGAAAATACCTTATAATATAACGGAATTTGTAGTGTATCATTGAAAATACCTTATAATATGACGTAATATGCAGTGTATCATTGAAAATACCTTATAATATATAGTAGTTTATCATTGAAAATACCTTATAATATAACGTAATATGCAGTGTATCATTGAAAATGCCTTATAGTGTAACGTAATTTGTAGTGTATCATTGAAAATACCTTATAATATAACGTAATATGCAGTGTATCATTGAAAATACCTTATAATATAACGTACTATGCAGTGTATCATTGAAAATGCATTATAATATAACGTAATATGCAGTTTATCATTGAAAATACCTTATAATATAACGGAATTTGTAGTGTATCATTGAAAATACCTTATAATATAACGTAATATGCAGTGTATCATTGAAAATACCTTATAATATATCGTATTATGCAATGTATCATTGAAAATACCTTATAATATAACGTAATATGCAGTGTATCATTGCAAATACCTTATAATATAGCGTAATATGCAGTATATCATTGAAAATACCTTATAATATTGCGTAATATGCAGTGTATCATTGAAAATACCTTATAATATAACGAAATATGCAGTGTATCATTGAAAATACCTTATAATATGTCGTAGTTTATCATTGAAAATACCTTATAATATAACGTAATATGCAGTGTATCATTGAAAATGCCTTATAATGTAACGTAATATGGAGTGTTTCAATGAAAATACCTTATAATACAACGTAATATGCAGTGTATCATTGAAAATACCTAATAATATAACGTAATATGCAGTGTATCATTGAAAATACATTATAATATAACGTAATATGCAGTGTATCATTGAAAATACCTTATAATATAACGGAATTTGTAGTGTATCATTGAAAATACCTTATAATATAACGTAATATGCAGTGTATCATTGAAAATACCTTATAATATATCGTATTATGCAATGTATCATTGAAAATACCTTATAATATAACGGAATTTGTAGTGTATCATTGAAAATACCTTATAATATAACGTAATATGCAGTGTATCATTGAAAATACCTTATAATATATCGTATTATGCAATGTGTCATTGAAAATACCTTATAATATAACGTAATATGCAGTGTATCATTGAAAATACCTTATAATATATAGTAGTTTATCATTGAAAATACCTTATAACATAACGTAATATACAGTGTAACATTGAAAATACCTTATAATATAACGTATTATGCAGCGTATCATTGAAAATACCTTATAATATAGCGTAATATGCAGTGTATCATTGAAAATACCTTATAATATAACGTAATATGCAGTGTATCATAGAAAATACCATGTAATATAACGTAATATACAGTGTATCATTGAAAATACCTTATAATATAACGTAATATGCAGTGTATCATTGAAAATACCTTCTAATATATCGTAGTTTATCATTGAAAATACCTTATAATATAACGTAATATGCAGTGTATCATTGGAAATAACTTATAATATGACGTAATATGGAGTGTATCATTGAAAATACCTTATAATATATCGTAGTTTATCATTGAAAATTCCTTATAATATAACGTAATATGCAGTGTATCATTGGCAATACCATATAATATGCCGTAATATGCAGTGTATCATAGAAAATACCTTATAATATAACGTAACATGCAGTGTATCATTGAAAATACCTTATAATATAACGTAATATGCAGTGTATCATTGAAAATACCTTATAATATAGCGTAATATGCAGTATATCATTGAAAATACCTTATAATATAGCGTAATATGCAGTGTATCATTGAAAATACCTTATAATATAACGAAATATGCAGTGTATCATTGAAAATACCTTATAATATGTCGTAGTTTATCATTGAAAATACCTTATAACATAACGTAATATACAGTTTAACATTGAAAATACCTTATAATATAACGTACTATGCAGCGTATCATTGAAAATATCTTATAATATATAGTAATATGGAGTGTATCATTGAAAATACCATATAATATAACGTAATATGCAGTGTATCATTGAAAATACCTTATAATATAGCGTACTATGCAGTGTATCATTGAAAATACCTTATAATATAACGTAATTTGTAGTGTATCTTTGAAAATACCTTATAATATAACGTAATATGCAGTGTATCATTGGCAATACCATATAATATGCCGTAATATGCAGTGTATCATAGAAAATACCTTATAATATAACGTAACATGCAGTGTATCATTGAAAATACCTTATAATATAACGTAATATGCAGTGTATCATTGAAAATACCTTATAATATAGCGTAATATGCAGTATATCATTGAAAATACCTTATAATATAGCGTAATATGCAGTGTATCATTGAAAATACCTTATAATATAACGAAATATGCAGTGTATCATTGAAAATACCTTATAATATGTCGTAGTTTATCATTGAAAATACCTTATAATATAACGTAATATGCAGTGTATCATTGAAAATGCCTTATAATGTAACGTAATATGGAGTGTTTCAATGAAAATACCTTATAATACAACGTAATATGCAGTGTATCATTGAAAATACCTAATAATATAACGTAATATGCAGTGTATCATTGAAAATACCTTATAATATAACGTACATTGCAGCGTATCACTGAAAATACCTTCTAATATATCGTAGTTTATCATTGAAAATACCTTATAATATAACGTAATATACAGTGTATCATTGAAAATACCTTATAATATGACGTAATATGCAGTGTATCATTGAAAATACCTTATAATATATAGTAGTTTATCATTGAAAATACCTTATAACATAACGTAATATACAGTTTAACATTGAAAATACCTTATAATATAACGTACTATGCAGCGTATCATTGAAAATATCTTATAATATATCGTAATATGGAGTGTATCATTGAAAATACCATATAATATAACGTAATATGCAGTGTATCATTGAAAATACCTTATAATATAACGAAATATGCAGTGTATCATTGAAAATACCTTATAATATGTCGTAGTTTAACATTGAAAATACCTAATAATATAACGTAATATGCAGTGTATCATTGAAAATGCCTTATAATATAACGAAATATGCAGTGTATCATTGAAAATACCTTATAATATGTCGTAGTTTAACATTGAAAATACCTAATAATATAACGTAATATGCAGTGTATCATTGAAAATGCCTTATAGTGTAACGTAATTTGTAGTGTATCATTGAAAATACCTTATAATATAACGTAATATGCAGTGTATCATTGAAAATACCTTATAATATAACGTAATATGCAGTGTATCATTGAAAATACATTATAATATAACGTAATATGCAGTTTATCATTGAAAATACCTTATAATATAACGGAATTTGTAGTGTATCATTGAAAATACCTTATAATATAACGTAATATGCAGTGTATCATTTAAAATACCTTATAATATATAGTAGTTTATCATTGAAAATACCTTATAATACAACGGAATATGCAGAGTATCATTGAAAATACCTTATAATATAACGTAATATGCAGTGTATCATTGAAAACACCTTATAATATAACGAAATATGCAGTGTATCATTGAAAATACCTTATAATATGTCGTAGTTTAACATTGAAAATACCTAATAATATAACGTAATATGCAGTGTATCATTGAAAATGCCTTATAGTGTAACGTAATTTGTAGTGTATCATTGAAAATACCTTATAATATAACGTAATATGCAGTGTATCATTGAAAATACCTTATAATATAACGTAATATGCAGTGTATCATTGAAAATACCTTATAATATTTCGTAATTTGTAGTGTATCAGTGAAAATACCTTATAATATAACGTAATATGCAGTGTATCATTGAAAATACATTATAATATAACGTAATATGCAGTGTATCATTGAAAATACCTTATAATATAACGGAATTTGTAGTGTATCATTGAAAATACCTTATAATATGACGTAATATGCAGTGTATCATTGAAAATACCTTATAATATATAGTAGTTTATCATTGAAAATACCTTATAACATAACGTAATATACAGTTTAACATTGAAAATACCTTATAATATAACGTACATTGCAGCGTATCACTGAAAATACCTTCTAATATATCGTAGTTTATCATTGAAAATACCTTATAATATAACGTAATATACAGTGTAGCATTGAAAATACCTTATAATATAACGTAATATGCAGTGTATCATTTAAAATACCTTATAATATATAGTAGTTTATCATTGAAAATACCTTATAACATAACGTAATATACAGTGTAACATTGAAAATACCTTATAATATAACGTACTATGCAGCGTATCATTGAAAATACCTTATAATATATCGTAATATACAGTGTATCATTGAAAATACCATATAATATAACGTAATATGCAGTGTATCATTGAAAATACCTTATAATATTTCGTAATTTGTAGTGTATCAGTGAAAATACCTTATAATATAACGGAATATGCAGAGTATCATTGAAAATACCTTATAATATAACGTAATATGCAGTGTATCATTGAAAATACCTTATAATATAACGTAATATACAGTGTAACATTGAAAATACCTTATAATATAACGTACTATGCTGCGTATCATTGAAAATACCTTATAATATATCGTAATATGCAGTGTATCATTGAAAATACCATATAATATAACGTAATATGCAGTGTATCATTGAAAATACCTTATAATATTTCGTAATTTGTAGTGTATCAGTGAAAATACCTTATAATATAACGGAATATGCAGAGTATCATTGAAAATACCTTATAATATAACGTAATATGCAGTGTATCATTGAAAATACCTTATAATATAACGGAATTTGTAGTGTATCATTGAAAATACCTTATAATATAACGTAATATGCAGTGTATCATTGAAAATACCTTATAATATAACGAAATATGCAGTGTATCATTGAAAATACCTCATAATATGTCGTAGTTTAACATTGAAAATACCTAATAATATAACGTAATATGCAGTGTATCATTGAAAATGCCTTATAGTGTAACGTAATTTGTAGTGTATCATTGAAAATACCTTATAATATAACGTAATATGCAGTGTATCATTGAAAATACCTTATAATATAACGTAATATGCAGTGTATCATTGAAAATACATTATAATATAACGTAATATGCAGTTTATCATTGAAAATACCTTATAATATAACGGAATTTGTAGTGTATCATTGAAAATACCTTATAATATAACGTAATATGCAGTGTATCATTTAAAATACCTTATAATATATAGTAGTTTATCATTGAAAATACCTTATAATACAACGGAATATGCAGAGTATCATTGAAAATACCTTATAATATAACGTAATATGCAGTGTATCATTGAAAACAACCTTATAATATAACGAAATATGCAGTGTATCATTGAAAATACCTTATAATATGTCGTAGTTTAACATTGAAAATACCTAATAATATAACGTAATTATCCAGTGTATCATTGAAAATGCCTTATAGGTGTAACGTAATTTGTAGTGTATCATTGAAAATACCTTATAATATAACGTAATATGCAGTGTATCATTGAAATACATTATAATATAACGTAATATGCAGTGTATCATTGAAAATACCTTATAATATACGGAATTTGTAGTGTATCATTGAAAATACCTTATAATATGACGTAATATGCAGTGTATCATTGAAAATACCTTATAATATATAGTAGTTTATCATTGAAAATACCTTATTACATAACGTAATATACAGTTTAACATTGAAAATACCTTATAATATAACGTACATTGCAGCGTATCACTGAAAATACCTTCTAATATATCGTAGTTTATAATTGAAAATACCTTATAATATAACGTAATATACAGTGTAGCATTGAAAATACCTTATAATATAACGTAATATGCAGTGTATCATTTAAAATACCTTATAATATATAGTAGTTTATCATTGAAAATACCTTATAACATAACGGTAATATACAGTGTAACATTGAAAATACCTTATAATATAACGTACTATGCAGCGTATCATTGAAAATACCTTATAATATATCGTAATATGCAGTGTATCATTGAAAATACCATATAATATAACGTAATATGCAGTGTATCATTGAAAATACCTTATAATATTTCGTAATTTGTAGTGTATCAGTGAAAATACCTTATAATATAACGGAATATGCAGAGTATCATTGAAATACCTTATAATATAACGTAATATGCAGTGTATCATTGAAAATACCTTATAATATAACGTAATATGCAGTGTATCATTGAAAATACCTTATAATATAGCGTAATATGCAGTATATCATTGAAATACCTTATAATATAGCGTAATATGCAGTGTATCATTGAAAATACCTTATAATATAACGAAATATGCAGTGTATCATTGAAAATACCTTATAATATGTCGTAGTTTTATCATTGAAAATACCTTATAATATAACGTAATATGCAGTGTATCATTGAAAATGCCTTATAATGTAAACGTAATATGGAGTGTTTCAATGAAAATACCTTATAATACACAACGTAATATGCAGTGTATCATTGAAAATACCTAATAATATAACGTAATATGCAGTGTATCATTGAAAATACCTTATAATATAACGTACATTGCAGCGTATCACTGAAAATACCTTCTAATATATCGTAGTTTTCATTGAAAAATACCTTATAATATACGTAATATACAGTGTATCATTGAAAATACCTTATAATATGACGTAATATGCAGTGTATCATTGAAAATACCTTATAATATATAGTAGTTTATCATTGAAAATACCTTATAACATAACGTAATATACAGTTTAACATTGAAAATACCTTATAATATACGTACTATGCAGCGTATCATTGAAAATATCTTATAATATATCGTAATATGGAGTGTATCATTGAAAATACCATATAATATAACGTAATATGCAGTGTATCATTGAAAATACCTTATAATATAGCGTACTATGCAGTGTATCATTGAAAATACCTTATAATATAACGTAATTTGTAGTGTATCTTGAAAATACCTTATAATATAACGTAATATGCAGTGTATAATTGAAAATAACTTATAATTATAACGAAATAAGCAGTGTGTCATTGAAAAGACCTTGTAATATAACGTAATATGCAGTGTATCATTGAAAACACCTTATAATATAACGAAATATGCAGTGTATCATTGAAAATACCTTATAATATGTCGTAGTTTAACATTGAAAATACCTAATAATATAACGTAATATGCAGTGTATCATTGAAAATGCCTTATAGTGTAACGTAATTTGTAAGTGTATCATTGAAAATACCTTATACTATAACGTAATATGCAGTGTATCATTGAAAATACCTTATAATATACGTAATATGCAGTGTATCATTGAAAATACATTATAATATAACGTAATATGCAGTTTATCATTGAAAATACCTTATAATATAACGGAATTTGTAGTGTATCATTGAAAATGCCTTATAGTGTAACGTAATTTGTAGTGTATCATTGAAAATACCTTATAATATAACGTAATATGCAGTGTATCATTGAAAATACCTTATAATATAACGTAATATGCAGTGTATCATTGAAAATACCTTATATATTTCGTAATTTGTAGTGTAATCAGTGAAAATACCTTATAATATAACGTAATATGCAGTGTATCATTTGAAAATACATTATAATATAACGCAATATGCAGTGTATCATTGAAAATACCTTATAATATAACGGAATTTGTAGTGTATCATTGAAAATACCTTATAATATGACGTAATATGCAGTGTATCATTGAAATACCTTATAATATATAGTAGTTTATCATTGAAAATACCTTATAACATAACGTAATATACAGTTTAACATTGAAAATACCTTATAATATAACGTACATTGCAGCGTATCACTGAAAATACCTTCTAATATATCGTAGTTTATCATTGAAAATACCTTATAATATAACGTAATATACAGTGTAGCATTGAAAATACCTTATAATATAACGTAATATGCAGTGTATCATTTAAAATACCTTATAATATATAGTAGTTTATCATTGAAAATAACTTATAACATAACGTAATATACAGTGTAAACATTGAAAATACCTTATAATATAAACGTACTATGCAGCGTATCATGAAAATACCTTATAATATATCGTAATATGCAGTGTATCATTGAAAATACCATATAATATAACGTAATATGCAGCGTATCATTGAAAAATACCTTATAATATTTCGTAATTTGTAGTGTATCAGTGAAAATACCTTATAATATAACGGAATATGCAGAGTATCATTGAAAATACCTTATAATATAACGTAATATGCAGTGTATCATTGAAAATACCTTATAATATAACGTAATATACAGTGTAACATTGAAAATACCTTATAATATAACGTACTATGCTGCGTATCATTGAAAATACCTTATAATATATCGTAATATGCAGTGTATCATTGAAAATACCATATAATATAACGTAATATGCAGTGTATCATTGAAAATACCTTATAATATTTCGTAATTTGTAGTGTATCAGTGAAAATACCTTATAATATAACGGAATATGCAGAGTATCATTGAAAATACCTTATAATATAACGTAATATGCAGTGTATCATTGAAAATACCTTATAATATAACGGAATTTGTAGTGTATCATTGAAAATACCTTATAATATAACGTAATATGCAGTGTATCATTGAAAATACCTTATAATATAACGAAATATGCAGTGTATCATTGAAAATACCTTATAATATGTCGTAGTTTAACATTGAAAATACCTAATAATATAACGTAATATGCAGTGTATCATTGAAAATGCCTTATAATATAACGGAATTTGTAGTGTATCATTGAAAATACCTTATAATATAACGTAATATGCAGTGTATCATTTAAAATACCTTATAATATATAGTAGTTTAACATTGAAAATACCTAATAATATAACGTAATATGCAGTGTATCATTGAAAATGCCTTATAATATAACGAAATATGCAGTGTATCATTGAAAATACCTTATAATATGTCGTAGTTTAACATTGAAAATACCTAATAATATAACGTAATATGCAGTGTATCTTTGAAAATGCCTTATAGTGTAACGTAATTTGTAGTGTATCATTGAAAATACCTTATAATATAACGTAATATGCAGTGTATCATTGAAAATACCTTATAATATAACGTAATATGCAGTGTATCATTGAAAATACATTATAATATAACGTAATATGCAGTTTATCATTGAAAATACCTTATAATATAACGGAATTTGTAGTGTATCATTGAAAATACCTTATAATATAACGTAATATGCAGTGTATCATTTAAAATACCTTATAATATATAGTAGTTTATCATTGAAAATACCTTATAATACAACGGAATATGCAGAGTATCATTGAAAATACCTTATAATATAACGTAATATGCAGTGTATCATTGAAAACACCTTATAATATAACGAAATATGCAGTGTATCATTGAAAATACCTTATAATATGTCGTAGTTTAACATTGAAAATACCTAATAATATAACGTAATATGCAGTGTATCATTGAAAATGCCTTATAGTGTAACGTAATTTGTAGTGTATCATTGAAAATACCTTATAATATAACGTAATATGCAGTGTATCATTGAAAATACCTTATAATATAACGTAATATGCAGTGTATCATTGAAAATACCTTATAATATTTCGTAATTTGTAGTGTATCAGTGAAAATACCTTATAATATAACGTAATATGCAGTGTATCATTGAAAATACATTATAATATAACGTAATATGCAGTGTATCATTGAAAATACCTTATAATATAACGGAATTTGTAGTGTATCATTGAAAATACCTTATAATATGACGTAATATGCAGTGTATCATTGAAAATACCTTATAATATATAGTAGTTTATCATTGAAAATACCTTATAACATAACGTAATATACAGTTTAACATTGAAAATACCTTATAATATAACGTACATTGCAGCGTATCACTGAAAATACCTTCTAATATATCGTAGTTTATCATTGAAAATACCTTATAATATAACGTAATATACAGTGTAGCATTGAAAATACCTTATAATATAACGTAATATGCAGTGTATCATTTAAAATACCTTATAATATATAGTAGTTTATCATTGAAAATACCTTATAACATAACGTAATATACAGTGTAACATTGAAAATACCTTATAATATAACGTACTATGCAGCGTATCATTGAAAATACCTTATAATATATCGTAATATGCAGTGTATCATTGAAAATACCATATAATATAACGTAATATGCAGTGTATCATTGAAAATACCTTATAATATTTCGTAATTTGTAGTGTATCAGTGAAAATACCTTATAATATAACGGAATATGCAGAGTATCATTGAAAATACCTTATAATATAACGTAATATGCAGTGTATCATTGAAAATACCTTATAATATAACGTAATATGCAGTGTATCATTGAAAATACCTTATAATATAGCGTAATATGCAGTATATCATTGAAAATACCTTATAATATAGCGTAATATGCAGTGTATCATTGAAAATACCTTATAATATAACGAAATATGCAGTGTATCATTGAAAATACCTTATAATATGTCGTAGTTTATCATTGAAAATACCTTATAATATAACGTAATATGCAGTGTATCATTGAAAATGCCTTATAATGTAACGTAATATGGAGTGTTTCAATGAAAATACCTTATAATACAACGTAATATGCAGTGTATCATTGAAAATACCTAATAATATAACGTAATATGCAGTGTATCATTGAAAATACCTTATAATATAACGTAATATGCAGTGTATCATTGAAAATACATTATAATATAACGTAATATGCAGTTTATCATTGAAAATACCTTATAATATAACGGAATTTGTAGTGTATCATTGAAAATACCTTATAATATAACGTAATATGCAGTGTATCATTTAAAATACCTTATAATATATAGTAGTTTATCATTGAAAATACCTTATAATACAACGGAATATGCAGAGTATCATTGAAAATACCTTATAATATAACGTAATATGCAGTGTATCATTGAAAACACCTTATAATATAACGAAATATGCAGTGTATCATTGAAAATACCTTATAATATGTCGTAGTTTAACATTGAAAATACCTAATAATATAACGTAATATGCAGTGTATCATTGAAAATGCCTTATAGTGTAACGTAATTTGTAGTGTATCATTGAAAATACCTTATAATATAACGTAATATGCAGTGTATCATTGAAAATACCTTATAATATAACGTAATATGCAGTGTATCATTGAAAATACCTTATAATATTTCGTAATTTGTAGTGTATCAGTGAAAATACCTTATAATATAACGTAATATGCAGTGTATCATTGAAAATGCCTTATAATGTAACGTAATATGCAGTGTATCATTGAAAATACCTTATAATATAACGGAATTTGTAGTGTATCATTGAAAATACCATATAATATGACGTAATATGCAGTGTATCATAGAAAATACCTTATAATATATAGTAGTTTATCATTGAAAATACCTTATAACATAACGTAATATACAGTTTAACATTGAAAATACCTTATAATATAACGTACATTGCAGCGTATCACTGAAAATACCTTCTAATATATCGTAGTTTATCATTGAAAATACCTTATAATATAACGTAATATACAGTGTAGCATTGAAAATACCTTATAATATAACGTAATATGCAGTGTATCATTTAAAATACCTTATAATATATAGTAGTTTATCATTGAAAATACCTTATAACATAACGTAATATACAGTGTAACATTGAAAATACCTTATAATATAACGTACTATGCAGCGTATCATTGAAAATACCTTATAATATATCGTAATATGCAGTGTATCATTGAAAATACCATATAATATAACGTAATATGCAGTGTATCATTGAAAATACCTTATAATATTTCGTAATTTGTAGTGTATCAGTGAAAATACCTTATAATATAACGGAATATGCAGAGTATCATTGAAAATACCTTATAATATAACGTAATATGCAGTGTATCATTGAAAATACCTTATAATATAACGTAATATGCAGTGTATCATTGAAAATACCTTATAATATAGCGTAATATGCAGTATATCATTGAAAATACCTTATAATATAGCGTAATATGCAGTGTATCATTGAAAATACCTTATAATATAACGAAATATGCAGTGTATCATTGAAAATACCTTATAATATGTCGTAGTTTATCATTGAAAATACCTTATAATATAACGTAATATGCAGTGTATCATTGAAAATGCCTTATAATGTAACGTAATATGGAGTGTTTCAATGAAAATACCTTATAATACAACGTAATATGCAGTGTATCATTGAAAATACCTAATAATATAACGTAATATGCAGTGTATCATTGAAAATACCTTATAATATAACGTACATTGCAGCGTATCACTGAAAATACCTTCTAATATATCGTAGTTTATCATTGAAAATACCTTATAATATAACGTAATATACAGTGTATCATTGAAAATACCTTATAATATGACGTAATATGCAGTGTATCATTGAAAATACCTTATAATATATAGTAGTTTATCATTGAAAATACCTTATAACATAACGTAATATACAGTTTAACATTGAAAATACCTTATAATATAACGTACTATGCAGCGTATCATTGAAAATATCTTATAATATATCGTAATATGGAGTGTATCATTGAAAATACCATATAATATAACGTAATATGCAGTGTATCATTGAAAATACCTTATAATATAGCGTACTATGCAGTGTATCATTGAAAATACCTTATAATATAACGTAATTTGTAGTGTATCTTTGAAAATACCTTATAATATAACGTAATATGCAGTGTATAATTGAAAATAACTTATAATATAACGAAATAAGCAGTGTGTCATTGAAAAGACCTTGTAATATAACGTAATATGCAGTGTATCATTGAAAACACCTTATAATATAACGAAATATGCAGTGTATCATTGAAAATACCTTATAATATGTCGTAGTTTAACATTGAAAATACCTAATAATATAACGTAATATGCAGTGTATCATTGAAAATGCCTTATAGTGTAACGTAATTTGTAGTGTATCATTGAAAATACCTTATAATATAACGTAATATGCAGTGTATCATTGAAAATACCTTATAATATAACGTAATATGCAGTGTATCATTGAAAATACATTATAATATAACGTAATATGCAGTTTATCATTGAAAATACCTTATAATATAACGGAATTTGTAGTGTATCATTGAAAATACCTTATAATATAACGTAATATGCAGTGTATCATTTAAAATACCTTATAATATATAGTAGTTTATCATTGAAAATACCTTATAATACAACGGAATATGCAGAGTATCATTGAAAATACCTTATAATATAACGTAATATGCAGTGTATCATTGAAAACACCTTATAATATAACGAAATATGCAGTGTATCATTGAAAATACCTTATAATATGTCGTAGTTTAACATTGAAAATACCTAATAATATAACGTAATATGCAGTGTATCATTGAAAATGCCTTATAGTGTAACGTAATTTGTAGTGTATCATTGAAAATACCTTATAATATAACGTAATATGCAGTGTATCATTGAAAATACCTTATAATATAACGTAATATGCAGTGTATCATTGAAAATACCTTATAATATTTCGTAATTTGTAGTGTATCAGTGAAAATACCTTATAATATAACGTAATATGCAGTGTATCATTGAAAATACATTATAATATAACGTAATATGCAGTGTATCATTGAAAATACCTTATAATATAACGGAATTTGTAGTGTATCATTGAAAATACCTTATAATATGACGTAATATGCAGTGTATCATTGAAAATACCTTATAATATATAGTAGTTTATCATTGAAAATACCTTATAACATAACGTAATATACAGTTTAACATTGAAAATACCTTATAATATAACGTACATTGCAGCGTATCACTGAAAATACCTTCTAATATATCGTAGTTTATCATTGAAAATACCTTATAATATAACGTAATATACAGTGTAGCATTGAAAATACCTTATAATATAACGTAATATGCAGTGTATCATTTAAAATACCTTATAATATATAGTAGTTTATCATTGAAAATACCTTATAACATAACGTAATATACAGTGTAACATTGAAAATACCTTATAATATAACGTACTATGCAGCGTATCATTGAAAATACCTTATAATATATCGTAATATGCAGTGTATCATTGAAAATACCATATAATATAACGTAATATGCAGTGTATCATTGAAAATACCTTATAATATTTCGTAATTTGTAGTGTATCAGTGAAAATACCTTATAATATAACGGAATATGCAGAGTATCATTGAAAATACCTTATAATATAACGTAATATGCAGTGTATCATTGAAAATACCTTATAATATAACGTAATATACAGTGTAACATTGAAAATACCTTATAATATAACGTACTATGCTGCGTATCATTGAAAATACCTTATAATATATCGTAATATGCAGTGTATCATTGAAAATACCATATAATATAACGTAATATGCAGTGTATCATTGAAAATACCTTATAATATTTCGTAATTTGTAGTGTATCAGTGAAAATACCTTATAATATAACGGAATATGCAGAGTATCATTGAAAATACCTTATAATATAACGTAATATGCAGTGTATCATTGAAAATACCTTATAATATAACGGAATTTGTAGTGTATCATTGAAAATACCTTATAATATAACGTAATATGCAGTGTATCATTGAAAATACCTTATAATATAACGAAATATGCAGTGTATCATTGAAAATACCTTATAATATGTCGTAGTTTAACATTGAAAATACCTAATAATATAACGTAATATGCAGTGTATCATTGAAAATGCCTTATAGTGTAACGTAATTTGTAGTGTATCATTGAAAATACCTTATAATATAACGTAATATGCAGTGTATCATTGAAAATACCTTATAATATAACGTAATATGCAGTGTATCATTGAAAATACATTATAATATAACGTAATATGCAGTTTATCATTGAAAATACCTTATAATATAACGGAATTTGTAGTGTATCATTGAAAATACCTTATAATATAACGTAATATGCAGTGTATCATTTAAAATACCTTATAATATATAGTAGTTTATCATTGAAAATACCTTATAATACAACGGAATATGCAGAGTATCATTGAAAATACCTTATAATATAACGTAATATGCAGTGTATCATTGAAAACACCTTATAATATAACGAAATATGCAGTGTATCATTGAAAATACCTTATAATATGTCGTAGTTTAACATTGAAAATACCTAATAATATAACGTAATATGCAGTGTATCATTGAAAATGCCTTATAGTGTAACGTAATTTGTAGTGTATCATTGAAAATACCTTATAATATAACGTAATATGCAGTGTATCATTGAAAATACATTATAATATAACGTAATATGCAGTGTATCATTGAAAATACCTTATAATATAACGTAATATACAGTGTAACATTGAAAATACCTTATAATATAACGTACTATGCTGCGTATCATTGAAAATACCTTATAATATATCGTAATATGCAGTGTATCATTGAAAATACCATATAATATAACGTAATATGCAGTGTATCATTGAAAATACCTTATAATATTTCGTAATTTGTAGTGTATCAGTGAAAATACCTTATAATATAACGGAATATGCAGAGTATCATTGAAAATACCTTATAATATAACGTAATATGCAGTGTATCATTGAAAATACCTTATAATATAACGGAATTTGTAGTGTATCATTGAAAATACCTTATAATATAACGTAATATGCAGTGTATCATTGAAAATACCTTATAATATAACGAAATATGCAGTGTATCATTGAAAATACCTTATAATATGTCGTAGTTTAACATTGAAAATACCTAATAATATAACGTAATATGCAGTGTATCATTGAAAATGCCTTATAGTGTAACGTAATTTGTAGTGTATCATTGAAAATACCTTATAATATAACGTAATATGCAGTGTATCATTGAAAATACCTTATAATATAACGTAATATGCAGTGTATCATTGAAAATACATTATAATATAACGTAATATGCAGTTTATCATTGAAAATACCTTATAATATAACGGAATTTGTAGTGTATCATTGAAAATACCTTATAATATAACGTAATATGCAGTGTATCATTTAAAATACCTTATAATATATAGTAGTTTATCATTGAAAATACCTTATAATACAACGGAATATGCAGAGTATCATTGAAAATACCTTATAATATAACGTAATATGCAGTGTATCATTGAAAACACCTTATAATATAACGAAATATGCAGTGTATCATTGAAAATACCTTATAATATGTCGTAGTTTAACATTGAAAATACCTAATAATATAACGTAATATGCAGTGTATCATTGAAAATGCCTTATAGTGTAACGTAATTTGTAGTGTATCATTGAAAATACCTTATAATATAACGTAATATGCAGTGTATCATTGAAAATACCTTATAATATAACGTAATATGCAGTGTATCATTGAAAATACCTTATAATATTTCGTAATTTGTAGTGTATCAGTGAAAATACCTTATAATATAACGTAATATGCAGTGTATCATTGAAAATACATTATAATATAACGTAATATGCAGTGTATCATTGAAAATACCTTATAATATAACGGAATTTGTAGTGTATCATTGAAAATACCTTATAATATGACGTAATATGCAGTGTATCATTGAAAATACCTTATAATATATAGTAGTTTATCATTGAAAATACCTTATAACATAACGTAATATACAGTTTAACATTGAAAATACCTTATAATATAACGTACATTGCAGCGTATCACTGAAAATACCTTCTAATATATCGTAGTTTATCATTGAAAATACCTTATAATATAACGTAATATACAGTGTAGCATTGAAAATACCTTATAATATAACGTAATATGCAGTGTATCATTTAAAATACCTTATAATATATAGTAGTTTATCATTGAAAATACCTTATAACATAACGTAATATACAGTGTAACATTGAAAATACCTTATAATATAACGTACTATGCAGCGTATCATTGAAAATACCTTATAATATATCGTAATATGCAGTGTATCATTGAAAATACCATATAATATAACGTAATATGCAGTGTATCATTGAAAATACCTTATAATATTTCGTAATTTGTAGTGTATCAGTGAAAATACCTTATAATATAACGGAATATGCAGAGTATCATTGAAAATACCTTATAATATAACGTAATATGCAGTGTATCATTGAAAATACCTTATAATATAACGTAATATACAGTGTAACATTGAAAATACCTTATAATATAACGTACTATGCTGCGTATCATTGAAAATACCTTATAATATATCGTAATATGCAGTGTATCATTGAAAATACCATATAATATAACGTAATATGCAGTGTATCATTGAAAATACCTTATAATATTTCGTAATTTGTAGTGTATCAGTGAAAATACCTTATAATATAACGGAATATGCAGAGTATCATTGAAAATACCTTATAATATAACGTAATATGCAGTGTATCATTGAAAATACCTTATAATATAACGGAATTTGTAGTGTATCATTGAAAATACCTTATAATATAACGTAATATGCAGTGTATCATTGAAAATACCTTATAATATAACGAAATATGCAGTGTATCATTGAAAATACCTTATAATATGTCGTAGTTTAACATTGAAAATACCTAATAATATAACGTAATATGCAGTGTATCATTGAAAATGCCTTATAGTGTAACGTAATTTGTAGTGTATCATTGAAAATACCTTATAATATAACGTAATATGCAGTGTATCATTGAAAATACCTTATAATATAACGTAATATGCAGTGTATCATTGAAAATACATTATAATATAACGTAATATGCAGTTTATCATTGAAAATACCTTATAATATAACGGAATTTGTAGTGTATCATTGAAAATACCTTATAATATAACGTAATATGCAGTGTATCATTTAAAATACCTTATAATATATAGTAGTTTATCATTGAAAATACCTTATAATACAACGGAATATGCAGAGTATCATTGAAAATACCTTATAATATAACGTAATATGCAGTGTATCATTGAAAACACCTTATAATATAACGAAATATGCAGTGTATCATTGAAAATACCTTATAATATGTCGTAGTTTAACATTGAAAATACCTAATAATATAACGTAATATGCAGTGTATCATTGAAAATGCCTTATAGTGTAACGTAATTTGTAGTGTATCATTGAAAATACCTTATAATATAACGTAATATGCAGTGTATCATTGAAAATACATTATAATATAACGTAATATGCAGTGTATCATTGAAAATACCTTATAATATAACGTAATATACAGTGTAACATTGAAAATACCTTATAATATAACGTACTATGCTGCGTATCATTGAAAATACCTTATAATATATCGTAATATGCAGTGTATCATTGAAAATACCATATAATATAACGTAATATGCAGTGTATCATTGAAAATACCTTATAATATTTCGTAATTTGTAGTGTATCAGTGAAAATACCTTATAATATAACGGAATATGCAGAGTATCATTGAAAATACCTTATAATATAACGTAATATGCAGTGTATCATTGAAAATACCTTATAATATAACGGAATTTGTAGTGTATCATTGAAAATACCTTATAATATAACGTAATATGCAGTGTATCATTGAAAATACCTTATAATATAACGAAATATGCAGTGTATCATTGAAAATACCTTATAATATGTCGTAGTTTAACATTGAAAATACCTAATAATATAACGTAATATGCAGTGTATCATTGAAAATGCCTTATAGTGTAACGTAATTTGTAGTGTATCATTGAAAATACCTTATAATATAACGTAATATGCAGTGTATCATTGAAAATACCTTATAATATAACGTAATATGCAGTGTATCATTGAAAATACATTATAATATAACGTAATATGCAGTTTATCATTGAAAATACCTTATAATATAACGGAATTTGTAGTGTATCATTGAAAATACCTTATAATATAACGTAATATGCAGTGTATCATTTAAAATACCTTATAATATATAGTAGTTTATCATTGAAAATACCTTATAATACAACGGAATATGCAGAGTATCATTGAAAATACCTTATAATATAACGTAATATGCAGTGTATCATTGAAAACACCTTATAATATAACGAAATATGCAGTGTATCATTGAAAATACCTTATAATATGTCGTAGTTTAACATTGAAAATACCTAATAATATAACGTAATATGCAGTGTATCATTGAAAATGCCTTATAGTGTAACGTAATTTGTAGTGTATCATTGAAAATACCTTATAATATAACGTAATATGCAGTGTATCATTGAAAATACCTTATAATATAACGTAATATGCAGTGTATCATTGAAAATACCTTATAATATTTCGTAATTTGTAGTGTATCAGTGAAAATACCTTATAATATAACGTAATATGCAGTGTATCATTGAAAATACATTATAATATAACGTAATATGCAGTGTATCATTGAAAATACCTTATAATATAACGGAATTTGTAGTGTATCATTGAAAATACCTTATAATATGACGTAATATGCAGTGTATCATTGAAAATACCTTATAATATATAGTAGTTTATCATTGAAAATACCTTATAACATAACGTAATATACAGTTTAACATTGAAAATACCTTATAATATAACGTACATTGCAGCGTATCACTGAAAATACCTTCTAATATATCGTAGTTTATCATTGAAAATACCTTATAATATAACGTAATATACAGTGTAGCATTGAAAATACCTTATAATATAACGTAATATGCAGTGTATCATTTAAAATACCTTATAATATATAGTAGTTTATCATTGAAAATACCTTATAACATAACGTAATATACAGTGTAACATTGAAAATACCTTATAATATAACGTACTATGCAGCGTATCATTGAAAATACCTTATAATATATCGTAATATGCAGTGTATCATTGAAAATACCATATAATATAACGTAATATGCAGTGTATCATTGAAAATACCTTATAATATTTCGTAATTTGTAGTGTATCAGTGAAAATACCTTATAATATAACGGAATATGCAGAGTATCATTGAAAATACCTTATAATATAACGTAATATGCAGTGTATCATTGAAAATACCTTATTATATAACGTAATATACAGTGTAACATTGAAAATACCTTATAATATAACGTACTATGCTGCGTATCATTGAAAATACCTTATAATATATCGTAATATGCAGTGTATCATTGAAAATACCATATAATATAACGTAATATGCAGTGTATCATTGAAAATACCTTATAATATTTCGTAATTTGTAGTGTATCAGTGAAAATACCTTATAATATAACGGAATATGCAGAGTATCATTGAAAATACCTTATAATATAACGTAATATGCAGTGTATCATTGAAAATACCTTATAATATAACGGAATTTGTAGTGTATCATTGAAAATACCTTATAATATAACGTAATATGCAGTGTATCATTGAAAATACCTTATAATATAACGAAATATGCAGTGTATCATTGAAAATACCTTATAATATGTCGTAGTTTAACATTGAAAATACCTAATAATATAACGTAATATGCAGTGTATCATTGAAAATGCCTTATAGTGTAACGTAATTTGTAGTGTATCATTGAAAATACCTTATAATATAACGTAATATGCAGTGTATCATTGAAAATACCTTATAATATAACGTAATATGCAGTGTATCATTGAAAATACATTATAATATAACGTAATATGCAGTTTATCATTGAAAATACCTTATAATATAACGGAATTTGTAGTGTATCATTGGAAATACCTTATAATATAACGTAATATGCAGTGTATCATTTAAAATACCTTATAATATATAGTAGTTTATCATTGAAAATACCTTATAATACAACGGAATATGCAGAGTATCATTGAAAATACCTTATAATATAACGTAATATGCAGTGTATCATTGAAAACACCTTATAATATTACGAAATATGCAGTGTATCATTGAAAATACCTTATAATATGTCGTAGTTTAACATTGAAAATACCTAATAATATAACGTAATATGCAGTGTATCATTGAAAATGCCTTATAGTGTAACGTAATTTGTAGTGTATCATTGAAAATACCTTATAATATAACGTAATATGCAGTGTATCATTGAAAATACCTTATAATATTTCGTAATTTGTAGTGTATCAGTGAAAATACCTTATAATATAACGGAATATGCAGAGTATCATTGAAAATACCTTATAATATAACGTAATATGCAGTGTATCATTGAAAATACCTTATAATATAACGTAATATACAGTGTAACATTGAAAATACCTTATAATATAACGTACTATGCTGCGTATCATTGAAAATACCTTATAATATATCGTAATATGCAGTGTATCATTGAAAATACCATATAATATAACGTAATATGCAGTGTATCATTGAAAATACCTTATAATATTTCGTAATTTGTAGTGTATCAGTGAAAATACCTTATAATATAACGGAATATGCAGAGTATCATTGAAAATACCTTATAATATAACGTAATATGCAGTGTATCATTGAAAATACCTTATAATATAACGGAATTTGTAGTGTATCATTGAAAATACCTTATAATATAACGTAATATGCAGTGTATCATTGAAAATACCTTATAATATATCGTTTTATGCAATGTATCATTGAAAATACCTTATAATATTTCGTAATTTGTAGTGTATCATTGAAAATACCTTATAATATAACGTACATTGCAGCGTATCACTGAAAATACCTTCTAATATATCGTAGTTTATCATTGAAAATACCTTATAATATAACGTAATATACAGTGTAGCATTGAAAATACCTTATAATATAACGTAATATGCAGTGTATCATTTAAAATACCTTATAATATATAGTAGTTTATCATTGAAAATACCTTATAACATAACGTAATATACAGTGTAACATTGAAAATACCTTATAATATAACGTACTATGCTGCGTATCATTGAAAATACCTTATAATATATCGTAATATGCAGTGTATCATTGAAAATACCATATAATATAACGTAATATGCAGTGTATCATTGAAAATGCCTTATAATGTAACGTAATATGGAGTGTTTCAATGAAAATACCTTATAATACAACGGAATATGCAGAGTATCATTGAAAATACCTTATAATATAACGTAATATGCAGTGTATCATTGAAAATACCTTATAATATAACGGAATTTGTAGTGTATCATTGAAAATACCTTATAATATAACGTAATATGCAGTGTATCATTGAAAATACCTTATAATATATCGTTTTATGCAATGTATCATTGAAAATACCTTATAATATTTCGTAATTTGTAGTGTATCATTGAAAATACCTTATAATATAACGTACATTGCAGCGTATCACTGAAAATACCTTCTAATATATCGTAGTTTATCATTGAAAATACCTTATAATATAACGTAATATACAGTGTAGCATTGAAAATACCTTATAATATAACGTAATATGCAGTGTATCATTTAACATACCTTATAATATATAGTAGTTTATCATTGAAAATACCTTATAACATAACGTAATATACAGTGTAACATTGAAAATACCTTATAATATAACGAAATATGCAGTGTAACATTGAAAATACCTTATAATATGTCGTAGTTTATCATTGAAAATACCTTATAATATAACGTAATATGCAGTGTATCATTGAAAATGCCTTATAATGTAACGTAATATGGAGTGTTTCAATGAAAATACCTTATAATATAACGTAATATGCAGTGTATCATTGAAAATACCTTATAATATAACGTAATATGCAGTGTATCATTGAAAATACCTTATAATATAGCGTAATATGCAGTATATCATTGAAAATACCTTATAATATAGCGTAATATGCAGTGTATCATTGAAAATACCTTATAATATAACGAAATATGCAGTGTATCATTGAAAATACCTTATAATATGTCGTAGTTTATCATTGAAAATACCTTATAATATAACGTAATATGCAGTGTATCATTGAAAATGCCTTATAATGTAACGTAATATGGATTGTTTCAATGAAAATACCTTATAATACAACGTAATATGCAGTGTATCATTGAAAATACCTAATAATATAACGTAATATGCAGTGTATCATTGAAAATACCTAATAATATAACGTACATTGCAGCGTATCACTGAAAATACCTTCTAATATATCGTAGTTTATCATTGAAAATACCTTATAATATATAGTAGTTTATCATTGAAAATACCTTATAACATAACGTAATATACAGTGTAACATTGAAAATACCTTATAATATAACGTACTATGCAGCGTATCATTGAAAATACCTTATAATATATCGTAATATGCAGTGTATCATTGAAAATACCATATAATATAACGTAATATGCAGTGTATCATTGAAAATACCTTATATTATAACGTAATATACAGTGTAACATTGAAAATACCTTATAATATAACGTACTATGCAGCGTATCATTGAAAATACCTTGTAATATAACGTAGTATGCAGTGTATTATTGAAAATACCTTATAATATAACGTAATATACAGTGTATCATTGAAAATACTTTATAATATAGCGTACTATGCAGTGTATCATTGAAAATACCTTATAATATAACGTAATATGCAGTGTATCATTGAAAATACCTATTAATATAACGTAATATGCAGTGTATCATTGAAAATACCTAATAATATAACGTACATTGCAGCGTATCACTGAAAATACCTTCTAATATATCGTAGTTTATCATTGAAAATACCTTATAATATAACGTAATATACAGTGTATCATTGAAAATACCTTATAATATAACGTAATATGCAGTGTATCATTGAAAATACCTTATAATATATAGTAGTTTATCATTGAAAATACCTTATAACATAACGTAATATACAGTGTAACATTGAAAATACCTTATAATATAACGTACTATGCAGTGTATCATTGAAAATACATTATAATATAACGTAATATGCAGTTTATCATTGAAAATACCTTATAATATAACGGAATTTGTAGTGTATCATTGAAAATACCTTATAATATAACGTAATATGCAGTGTATCATTTAAAATACCTTATAATATATAGTAGTTTATCATTGAAAATACCTTATAATACAACGGAATATGCAGAGTATCATTGAAAATACCTTATAATATAACGTAATATGCAGTGTATCATTGAAAACACCTTATAATATAACGAAATATGCAGTGTATCATTGAAAATACCTTATAATATGTCGTAGTTTAACATTGAAAATACCTAATAATATAACGTAATATGCAGTGTATCATTGAAAATGCCTTATAGTGTAACGTAATTTGTAGTGTATCATTGAAAATACCTTATAATATAACGTAATATGCAGTGTATCATTGAAAATACCTTATAATATAACGTAATATGCAGTGTATCATTGAAAATACATTATAATATAACGTAATATTTGCAGTTTATCATTGAAAATGCATTGTAATTTAACGGAATTTGTAGTGTATCATTGAAAATACCTTATAATATAACGTAATATGCAGTGTATCATTGAAAATACCTTATAATATTTCGTAATTTGTAGTGTATCAGTGAAAATACCTTAGAATATAACGTAATATGCAGTGTATCATTGAAAATACATTATAATATAACGTAATATGCAGTGTATCATTGAAAATACCTTATAATATAACGGAATTTGTAGTGTATCATTGAAAATACCTTATAATATAACGTAATATGCAGTGTATCATTGAAAATACCTTATAATATATAGTAGTTTATCATTGAAAATACCTTATAACATAACGTAATATACAGTGTAACATTGAAAATACCTTATAATATAACGTACTATGCAGGGTATCATTGAAAATACCTTATAATATATCGTAATATGCAGTGTATCATTGAAAATACCTTATAATATAACGTAATATGCAGTGTATCATTGAAAATACATTATAATATAACGTAATATGCAGTTTATCATTGAAAATACCTTATAATATAACGGAATTTGTAGTGTATCATTGAAAATACCTTATAATATAACGTAATATGCAGTGTATCATTTAAAATACCTTATAATATATAGTAGTTTATCATTGAAAATACCTTATAATACAACGGAATATGCAGAGTATCATTGAAAATACCTTATAATATAACGTAATATGCAGTGTATCATTGAAAATGCCTTATAGTGTAACGTAATTTGTAGTGTATCATTGAAAATACCTTATAATATAACGTAATATGCTGTGTATCATTGAAAATACCTTATAATATAACGTAATATGCAGTGTATCATTGAAAATACATTATAATATAACGTAATATTTGCAGTTTATCATTGAAAATACCTTATAATATAACGGAATTTGTAGTGTATCATTGAAAATACCTTATAATATAACGTAATATGCAGTGTATCATTGAAAATACCTTATAATATTTCGTAATTTGTAGTGTATCAGTGAAAATACCTTAGAATATAACGTAATATGCAGTGTATCATTGAAAATACATTATAATATAACGTAATATGCAGTGTATCATTGAAAATACCTTATAATATAACGGAATTTGTAGTGTATCATTGAAAATACCTTATAATATAACGTAATATGCAGTGTATCATTGAAAATACCTTATAATATATCGTACTATGCAATGTATCATTGAAAATACCTTATAATATTTCGTAATTTGTAGTGTATCATTGAAAATACCTTATAATATAACGTAATATGCAGTGTATCATTGAAAATACCTTATAATATAACGTAATATGCAGTGTATCATTGAAAATACATTATAATATAACGTAATATTTGCAGTTTATCATTGAAAATACCTTATAATATAACGGAATTTGTAGTGTATCATTGAAAATACCTTATAATATAACGTAATATGCAGTGTATCATTGAAAATACCTTATAATATTTCGTAATTTGTAGTGTATCAGTGAAAATACCTTAGAATATAACGTAATATGCAGTGTATCATTGAAAATACATTATAATATAACGTAATATGCAGTGTATCATTGAAAATACCTTATAATATAACGGAATTTGTAGTGTATCATTGAAAATACCTTATAATATAACGTAATATGCAGTGTATCATTGAAAATACCTTATAATATATAGTAGTTTATCATTGAAAATACCTTATAACATAACGTAATATACAGTGTAACATTGAAAATACCTTATAATATAACGTACTATGCAGGGTATCATTGAAAATACCTTATAATATATCGTAATATGCAGTGTATCATTGAAAATACCTTATAATATAACGTAATATGCAGTGTATCATTGAAAATACATTATAATATAACGTAATATGCAGTTTATCATTGAAAATACCTTATAATATAACGGAATTTGTAGTGTATCATTGAAAATACCTTATAATATAACGTAATATGCAGTGTATCATTTAAAATACCTTATAATATATAGTAGTTTATCATTGAAAATACCTTATAATACAACGGAATATGCAGAGTATCATTGAAAATACCTTATAATATAACGTAATATGCAGTGTATCATTGAAAACACCTTATAATATAACGAAATATGCAGTGTATCATTGAAAATACCTTATAATATGTCGTAGTTTAACATTGAAAATACCTAATAATATAACGTAATATGCAGTGTATCATTGAAAATGCCTTATAGTGTAACGTAATTTGTAGTGTATCATTGAAAATACCTTATAATATAACGTAATATGCAGTGTATCATTG
Source organism: Lasioglossum lativentre (assembly GCA_916610255.1). NCBI lineage: Eukaryota > Metazoa > Arthropoda > Insecta > Hymenoptera > Halictidae > Lasioglossum > Lasioglossum lativentre. Next base: position 193,283 of record CAKAJI010000837.1, read on the forward strand.
AAAATACCTTATAATATAACGTAATATGCAGTGTATCATTGAAAATACATTATAATATAACGTAATATTTGCAGTTTATCATTGAAAATGCCTTATAATATAACGGAATTTGTAGTGTATCATTGAAAATACCTTATAATATAACGTAATATGCAGTGTATCATTGAAAATACCTTATAATATTTCGTAATTTGTAGTGTATCAGTGAAAATACCTTAGAATATAACGTAATATGCAGTGTATCATTGAAAATACATTATAATATAACGTAATATGCAGTGTATCATTGAAAATACCTTATAATATAACGGAATTTGTAGTGTATCATTGAAAATACCTTATAATATAACGTAATATGCAGTGTATCATTGAAAATACCTTATAATATATCGTACTATGCAATGTATCATTGAAAATACCTTATAATATTTCGTAATTTGTAGTGTATCATTGAAAATACCTTATAATATAACGTACATTGCAGCGTATCACTGAAAATACCTTCTAATATATCGTAGTTTATCATTGAAAATACCTTATAATATAACGTAATATACAGTGTAGCATTGAAAATACCTTATAATATAACGTAATATGCAGTGTATCATTTAAAATACCTTATAATATATAGTAGTTTATCATTGAAAATACCTTATAACATAACGTAATATACAGTGTAACATTGAAAATACCTTATAATATAACGTACTATGCAGCGTATCATTGAAAATACCTTATAATATATCGTAATATGCAGTGTATCATTGAAAATACCATATAATATAACGTAATATGCAGTGTATCATTGAAAATACCTTATAATATTTCGTAATTTGTAGTGTATCAGTGAAAATACCTTATAATATAACGGAATATGCAGAGTATCATTGAAAATACCTTATAATATAACGTAATATGCAGTGTATCATTGAAAATACCTTATAATATAACGTAATATACAGTGTAACATTGAAAATACCTTATAATATAACGTACTATGCTGCGTATCATTGAAAATACCTTATAATATATCGTAATATGCAGTGTATCATTGAAAATACCATATAATATAACGTAATATGCAGTGTATCATTGAAAATACCTTATAATATTTCGTAATTTGTAGTGTATCAGTGAAAATACCTTATAATATAACGGAATATGCAGAGTATCATTGATAATACCTTATAATATAACGTAATATGCAGTGTATCATTGAAAATACCTTATAATATAACGGAATTTGTAGTGTATCATTGAAAATACCTTATAATATAACGTAATATGCAGTGTATCATTGAAAATACCTTATAATATATCGTTTTATGCAATGTATCATTGAAAATACCTTATAATATTTCGTAATTTGTAGTGTATCATTGAAAATACCTTATAATATAACGTACATTGCAGCGTATCACTGAAAATACCTTCTAATATATCGTAGTTTATCATTGAAAATACCTTATAATATAACGTAATATACAGTGTAGCATTGAAAATACCTTATAATATAACGTAATATGCAGTGTATCATTTAAAATACCTTATAATATATAGTAGTTTATCATTGAAAATACCTTATAACATAACGTAATATACAGTGTAACATTGAAAATACCTTATAATATAACGTACTATGCTGCGTATCATTGAAAATACCTTATAATATATCGTAATATGCAGTGTATCATTGAAAATACCATATAATATAACGTAATATGCAGTGTATCATTGAAAATGCCTTATAATGTAACGTAATATGGAGTGTTTCAATGAAAATACCTTATAATACAACGGAATATGCAGAGTATCATTGAAAATACCTTATAATATAACGTAATATGCAGTGTATCATTGAAAATACCTTATAATATATCGTAATATGCAGTGTATCATTGAAAATACCTTATAATATAACGAAATATGCAGTGTAACATTGAAAATACCTTATAATATGTCGTAGTTTATCATTGAAAATACCTTATAACATAACGTAATATACAGTGTAACATTGAAAATACCTTATAATATAACGTACTATGCAGCGTATCATTGAAAATACCTTATAATATATCGTAATATGCAGTGTATCATTGAAAATACCTAATAATATAACGTAATATGCAGTGTATCATTGAAAATACTTAATAATATAACGTACATTGCAGCGTATCACTGAAAATACCTTCTAATATATCGTAGTTTATCATTGAAAATACCTTATAATATATAGTAGTTTATCATTGAAAATACCTTATAACATAACGTAATATACAGTGTAACATTGAAAATACCTTATAATATAACGTACTATGCAGCGTATCATTGAAAATACCTTATAATATATCGTAATATGCAGTGTATCATTGAAAATACCATATAATATAACGTAATATGCAGTGTATCATTGAAAATACCTTATAATATTTCGTAATTTGTAGTGTATCAGTGAAAATACCTTATAATATAACGGAATATGCAGAGTATCATTGATAATACCTTATAATATAACGTAATATGCAGTGTATCATTGAAAATACCTTATAATATAACGGAATTTGTAGTGTATCATTGAAAATACCTTATAATATAACGTAATATGCAGTGTATCATTGAAAATACCTTATAATATATCGTTTTATGCAATGTATCATTGAAAATACCTTATAATATTTCGTAATTTGTAGTGTATCATTGAAAATACCTTATAATATAACGTACATTGCAGCGTATCACTGAAAATACCTTCTAATATATCGTAGTTTATCATTGAAAATACCTTATAATATAACGTAATATACAGTGTAGCATTGAAAATACCTTATAATATAACGTAATATGCAGTGTATCATTTAAAATACCTTATAATATATAGTAGTTTATCATTGAAAATACCTTATAAGATAACGTAATATACAGTGTAACATTGAAAATACCTTATAATATAACGTACTATGCTGCGTATCATTGAAAATACCTTATAATATATCGTAATATGCAGTGTATCATTGAAAATACCATATAATATAACGTAATATGCAGTGTATCATTGAAAATGCCTTATAATGTAACGTAATATGGAGTGTTTCAATGAAAATACCTTATAATACAACGGAATATGCAGAGTATCATTGAAAATACCTTATAATATAACGTAATATGCAGTGTATCATTGAAAATACCTTATAATATATCGTAATATGCAGTGTATCATTGAAAATACCTTATAACATAACGTAATATACAGTGTAACATTGAAAATACCTTATAATATAACGAAATATGCAGTGTAACATTGAAAATACCTTATAATATGTCGTAGTTTATCATTGAAAATACCTTATAATATAACGTAATATGCAGTGTATCATTGAAAATGCCTTATAATGTAACGTAATATGGAGTGTTTCAATGAAAATACCTTATAATATAACGTAATATGCAGTGTATCATTGAAAATACCTTATAATATAACGTAATATGCAGTGTATCATTGAAAATACCTTATAATATAGCGTAATATGCAGTATATCATTGAAAATACCTTATAATATAGCGTAATATGCAGTGTATCATTGAAAATACCTTATAATATAACGAAATATGCAGTGTATCATTGAAAATACCTTATAATATGTCGTAGTTTATCATTGAAAATACCTTATAATATAACGTAATATGCAGTGTATCATTGAAAATACCTTATAATATAACGTAATATGGATTGTTTCAATGAAAATACCTTATAATAAAGCGTAATATGCAGTATATCATTGAAAATACCTTCTAATATATCGTAGTTTATCATTGAAAATACCTTATAATATAACGTAATATGCAGTGTATCATTGAAAATACCTTATAATACAACGTACATTGCAGCGTATCACTGAAAATACCTTCTAATATATCGTAGTTTATCATTGAAAATACCTTATAATATAACGTAATATACAGTGTATCATTGAAAATACCTTATAATATAACGTAATATGCAGTGTATCATTGAAAATAACTTATAATATAACGAAATAAGCAGTGTGTCATTGAAAAGACCTTGTAATATAACGAAATATGCAGTGTATCATTGAAAATACCTTATAATATGTCGTAGTTTAACATTGAAAATACATAATAATATAACGTAATATGCAGTGTATCATAGAAAATAACTTATAATATAACGAAATATGCAGTGTATCACTGAAAATACCTTCTAATATATCGTATTTTATCATTGAAAATACCTTATAATATAACGTACTATGCAGCGTATCATTGAAAATACCTTATAATATATCGTAATATGCAGTGTATCATTGAAAATACCATATAATATAACGTAATATGCAGTGTATCATTGAAAATACCTTATAATATATCGTAATATGCAGTGTATCATTGAAAATACCAAATAATATAACGTAATATGCAGTGTATCATTGAAAATACCTTATAATATAGCGTACTATGCAGTGTATCATTGAAAATACCTTATAATATAACGTAATATGCAGTGTATCATTGAAAATACCTTATAATATAACGTAATATGCAATGTATCATTGAAAATACCTTATAATATAGCGTAATATGCAGTATATCATTGAAAATACCTTCTAATATATCGTAGTTTATCATTGAAAATACCTTATAATATAACGAAATATGCAGTGTATCATTGAAAATACCTTATAATACAACGTAATATGCAGTGTATCATTGAAAATACCTTATAATATAACGAAATATGCAGTGTATCACTGAAAATACCTTATAATATAGCGTAATATGCAGTGTATCATTGAAAATACCTTATAATATATCGTAGTTTATCATTGAAAATGCCTTATATTATAACGTAATATGCAGTGTATCATTGAAAATACCTTGTAATATAACGTAATATGCAGTGTATTATTGAAAATACCTTATAATATAACGTAATATACAGTGTATCATTGAAAATACTTTATAATATAGCGTACTATGCAGTGTATCATTGAAAATACCTTATAATATAACGTAATATGCAGTGTATCATTGAAAATACCTTATAATATAACGAAATATGCAGTGTATCATTTAAAATACCTTATAATATATAGTAGTTTATCATTGAAAATACCTTATAACATAACGTAATATACAGTGTAACATTGAAAATACCTTATAATATAACGTACTATGCTGCGTATCATTGAAAATACCTTATAATATATCGTAATATGCAGTGTATCATTGAAAATACCATATAATATAACGTAATATGCAGTGTATCATTGAAAATGCCTTATAATGTAACGTAATATGGAGTGTTTCAATGAAAATACCTTATAATACAACGGAATATGCAGAGTATCATTGAAAATACCTTATAATATAACGTAATATGCAGTGTATCATTGAAAATACCTTATAATATATCGTAATATGCAGTGTATCATTGAAAATACCTTATAACATAACGTAATATACAGTGTAACATTGAAAATACCTTATAATATAACGAAATATGCAGTGTAACATTGAAAATACCTTATAATATGTCGTAGTTTATCATTGAAAATACCTTATAATATAACGTAATATGCAGTGTATCATTGAAAATGCCTTATAATGTAACGTAATATGGAGTGTTTCAATGAAAATACCTTATAATATAACGTAATATGCAGTGTATCATTGAAAATACCTTATAATATAACGTAATATGCAGTGTATCATTGAAAATACCTTATAATATAGCGTAATATGCAGTATATCATTGAAAATACCTTATAATATAGCGTAATATGCAGTGTATCATTGAAAATACCTTATAATATAACGAAATATGCAGTGTATCATTGAAAATACCTTATAATATGTCGTAGTTTATCATTGAAAATACCTTATAATATAACGTAATATGCAGTGTATCATTGAAAATGCCTTATAATGTAACGTAATATGGATTGTTTCAATGAAAATACCTTATAATACAACGTAATATGCAGTGTATCATTGAAAATACCTAATAATATAACGTAATATGCAGTGTATCATTGAAAATACTTAATAATATAACGTACATTGCAGCGTATCACTGAAAATACCTTCTAATATATCGTAGTTTATCATTGAAAATACCTTATAATATATAGTAGTTTATCATTGAAAATACCTTATAACATAACGTAATATACAGTGTAACATTGAAAATACCTTATAATATAACGTAATATGCAGTGTATCATTGAAAATACCTTATAATATAACGTAATATGCAGTGTATCATTGAAAATACCTTATAATATAACGTAATATACAGTGTAACATTGAAAATACCTTATAATATAACGTACTATGCTGCGTATCATTGAAAATACCTTATAATATATCGTAATATGCAGTGTATCATTGAAAATACCTTATAATACAACGG
>CAKAJI010000838.1:0-86986 GCA_916610255.1 Lasioglossum lativentre
TTACACTGCATATTACGTTATATTATAAGGTATTTTCAATGATACACTGCATATTACGTTATATTATAAGGTATTTTCAATGATACACTGCATACTACGTTATATTATAAGGTATTTTCAATGATAAACTACGATATATTAGAAGGTATTTTCAATGATACACTGCATATTACGTTATATTATAAGGTATTTTCAATGATACACTGCATATTACGTTATATTATATGGTATTTTCAATGATACACTGCATTATTAAGTTATATTATAAGGTATTTTCAATGATACACTGCATATTACGTTATATTATAAGGTATTTTCAATGATACACTGCATATTACGTTATATTATAAGGTATTTTCAATGATACACTGCATATTACGTTATATTATAAGGTATTTTCAATGATACACTGCATATTACGATATGATATAAGGTATTTTCAATGATACACTGCATATTACGTTATATCGTAAGGTATTTTCAATGATACACTGCATATTACGTTATATTATAAGGTATATTTCAATGATACACTGCATATTAGGTTATATTATAAGATATTTTTCATTGATACACTGCATATGTCGTTATATTATAAGGTATTTTCAACGATACACTGCATATTACGATATATTGTAAGGTATTTTCAATGATAAACTACGATATATTAGAAGGTATTTTCAACGATACACTGCATATTACGTAATATTAGAAGGTATTTTGAATGATACACTGCATATTACGTTATATTATAAGGTATTTTCAATGATACACTGTATATTACGTTATATTACATGGTATTTTCTATGTTACACTGCATATTACGTTATATTATAAGGTATTTTCATGATACACTGCATATTACGTTATATCGTAAGGTATTTTCAATGATACACTGCATATTACGTTATATTATAAGGTATTTTCCATGATACACTGCATATTACGATATGATATAAGGTATTTTCAATGATACACTGCATATTACGTTATATTATAAGGTATTTTCAATGATACACTGCATATTACGTTATATTATAAGGTATTTTCAATGATACACTGCATATTACGTTATATTATAAGGTATTTTCAATGATACACTGCATATTACGTTATATTATAAGGTATTTTCAATGATACACTGCATATTACGATATGATATAAGGTATATTCAATGATACACTGCATATTACGTTATATCGTAAGGTATTTTCAATGATACACTGCATATTAGGTTATATTATAAGATATTTTCATTGATACACTGCATATGTCGTTATATTATAAGGTATTTTCAACGATTACACTGCATATTACGATATATTGTAAGGTATTTTCAATGATAAACTACGATATATTAGAAGGTATTTTCAATGATACACTGCATATTACGTAATATTAGAAGGTATTTTGAATGATACACTGCATATTACGTTATATTATAAGGTATTTTCAATGATACACTGTATATTACGTTATATTACATGGTATTTTCTATGTTACACTGCATATTACGTTATATTATAAGGTATTTTCAATGATACACTGCATATTACGTTATATTATAAGGTATTTTCAATGATACACTGCATATTACGTTATATTATAAGGTATTTTCAATGATACACTGCATATTACGATATGATATAAGGTATTTTCAATGATAAACTGCATATTACGTTATATCGTAAGGTATTTTCAATGATACACTGCATATTACGTTATATTATAAGGTATTTTCAATGATACACTACATATTACGTTATATTATAAGGTATTTTCAATGATACACTGCATATTACGTTATATTATAAGGTATTTTCAATGATACACTGCATATTACGTTATATTATATGGTATTTTCAATGATACACTGCATATTACGTTATATTATAAGGTATTTTCAATGATACACTGCATATTACGTTATATTATAAGGTATTTTCAATGATACACTGCATATTACGTTATATTATAAGGTATTTTCAATGATACACTGCATATTACGTTACATTATAAGGTATTTTCAATGATACACTGCATATTAGGTTATATTATAAGATATTTTCATTGATACACTGCATATGTCGTTATATTATAAGGTATTTTCAATGATACACTGCATATTACGTTATATTATAAGGTATTTTCAATGATACACTGCATATTACGTTATATTATAAGGTATTTTCAATGATACACTGCATATTACGTTATATTATAAGGTATTTTCAATGATACACTGCATATTACGATATGATATAAGGTATATTCAATGATACACTGCATATTACGTTATATCGTAAGGTATTTTCAATGATACACTGCATATTAGGTTATATTATAAGATATTTTCATTGATACACTGCATATGTCGTTATATTATAAGGTATTTTCAACGATACACTGCATATTACGATATATTGTAAGGTATTTTCAATGATAAACTACGATATATTAGAAGGTATTTTCAACGATACACTGCATATTACGTAATATTAGAAGGTATTTTGAATGATACACTGCATATTACGTTATATTATAAGGTATTTTCAATGATACACTGTATATTACGTTATATTACATGGTATTTTCTATGTTACACTGCATATTACGTTATATTATAAGGTATTTTCAATGATACACTGCATATTACGTTATATTATAAGGTATTTTCAATGATACACTGCATATTACGTTATATTATAAGGTATTTTCAATGATACACTGCATATTACGATATGATATAAGGTATTTTCAATGATACACTGCATATTACGTTATATCGTAAGGTATTTTCAATGATACACTGCATATTACGTTATATTATAAGGTATTTTCAATGATACACTACATATTACGTTATATTATAAGGTATTTTCAATGATACACTGCATATTACGTTATATTATAAGGTATTTTCATGATACACTGCATATTACGTTATATTATATGGTATTTTCAATGATACACTGCATATTACGTTATATTATAAGGTATTTTCAATGATACACTGCATATTACGTTTATATTATAAGGTATTTTCAATGATACACTGCATATTACGTTATATTATAAGGTATTTTCAATGATACACTGCATATTACGTTACATTATAAGGTATTTTCAATGATACACTGCATATTAGGTTATATTATAAGATATTTTCATTGATACACTGCATATGTCGTTATATTATAAGGTATTTTCAACGATACACTGCATATTACGATATATTGTAAGGTATTTTCAATGATAAACTACGATATATTAGAAGGTATTTTCAATTCGATATACACTGCATATTACGTTATATTATAAGGTATTTTCATTGATACCCTGCATATTACGTTATATTATAAGGTATTTTCAATGATACACTGCATATTACGTTATATTATAATGTATTTTCAATGATACACTGCATATTACGTTATATTATAATGTATTTTCAATGATACACAGCATATTACGTTATATTATAAGGTATTTTCAATGATACACTGCATATTACGTTATATTATAAGGTATTTTCAATGATACACTGCATATTACGTTATATTATATGGTATTTTCATTGATACACTGCATATTACGTTATATTATAAGGTATTTTCAATGATACACTGCATATTACGTTATATTATAAGGTATTTTCAATGATACACTGCATATTACGTTATATTATAAGGTATTTTCAATGATACACTGCATGTTACGTTATATTATAAGGTATTTTCTATGATACACTGCATATTACGTTATATCGTAAGGTATTTTCAATGATACACTGCATATTACGTTATATCGTAAGGTATTTTCAATGATACACTGCATATTACGTTATATTATAAGGTATTTTCAATGATACACTGCATATTAGGTTATATTATAAGATATTTTCATTGATACACTGCATATTACGTTATATTATATGGTATTTTCAATGATACACTGCATATTACGTTATATTATAAGGTATTTTCAATGATACACTGCATATTACGTTATATTATAAGGTATTTTCAATGATACACTGCATATTACGATATGATATAAGGTATTTTCAATGATACACTGCATATTACGTTATATCGTAAGGTATTTTCAATGATACACTGCATATTACGTTATATTATAAGGTATTTTCAATGATACACTGCATATTAGGTTATATTATAAGATATTTTCATTGATACACTGCATATGTCGTTATATTATAAGGTATTTTCAACGATACACTGCATATTACGAAATATATTGTATGTATTTTCAATGATAAACTACGATATATTAGAAGGTATTTTCAATGATACACTGCATATTACGTTATATTATAAGGTATTTTCAATGATACCCTGCATATTACGTTATATTATAAGGTATTTTCAATGATAAACTACGATATATTAGAAGGTATTTTCAATGATACACTGCATATTACGTTATATTATAAGGTATTTTCAATGATACACTGCATATTACGTTATATTATAAGGTATTTTCAATGATAAACTACGATATATTAGAAGGTATTTTCAATGATACCCTGCATATTACGTTATATTATAAGGTATTTTCAATGATACACTGCATATTACGTTATATTATAATGTATTTTCAATGATACACTGCATATTACGTTATATTATAATGTATTTTCAATGATACACAGCATATTACGTTATATTATAAGGTATTTTCAATGATACACTGCATATTACGTTATATCGTAAGGTATTTTCAATGATACACTGCATATTACGTTATATTATAAGGTATTTTCAATGATAAACTACGATATATTAGAAGGTATTTTCAACGATACACTGCATATTACGTAATATTAGAAGGTATTTTGAATGATACACTGCATATTACGTTATATTATAAGGTATTTTCAATGATACACTGTATATTACTTTATATTACATGGTATTTTCTATGTTACACTGCATATTACGTTATATTATAAGGTATTTTCAATGATACACTGCATATTACGTTATATTATAAGGTATTTTCAATGATACACTGCATATTACGTTATATTATAAGGTATTTTCAATGATACACTGCATATTACGATATGATATAAGGTATTTTCAATGATAAACTGCATATTACGTTATATCGTAAGGTATTTTCAATGATACACTGCATATTACGTTATATTATAAGGTATTTTCAATGATACACTGCATATTACGTTATATTATATGGTATTTTCAATGATACACTGCATGTTACGTTATATTATAAGGTATTTTCAATGATACACTGCATATTACGTTATATTATAAGTTATTTTCAATGATACACTGCATATTACGTTATATTATAAGGTATTTTCAATGATACACTGCATATTACGTTATATTATAAGGGTATTTTCAATGATACACTGCATATTACGATATGATATAAGGTATTTTCAATGATACACTGCATATTACGTTATATCGTAAGGTATTTTCAATGATACACTGCATATTACGTTATATTATAAGGTATTTTCAATGATACACTGCATATTAGGTTATATTATAAGATATTTTCATTGATACACTGCATATGTCGTTATATTATAAGGTATTTTCAACGATACACTGCATATTACGATATATTGTAAGGTATTTTCAATGATAAACTACGATATATTAGAAGGTATTTTCAATGATACACTGCATATTACGTTATATTATAAGGTATTTTCAATGATACCCTGCATATTACGTTATATTATAAGGTATTTTCAATGATAAACTACGATATATTAGAAGGTATTTTCAATGATACACTGCATATTACGTTATATTATAAGGTATTTTCAATGATACACTGCATATTACGTTATATTATAAGGTATTTTCAATGATAAACTACGATATATTAGAAGGTATTTTCAATGATACCCTGCATATTACGTTATATTATAAGGTATTTTCAATGATACACTGCATATTACGTTATATTATAATGTATTTTCAATGATACACTGCATATTACGTTATATTATAATGTATTTTCAATGATACACAGCATATTACGTTATATTATAAGGTATTTTCAATGATACACTGCATATTACGTTATATCGTAAGGTATTTTCAATGATACACTGCATATTACGTTATATTATAAGGTATTTTCAATGATAAACTACGATATATTAGAAGGTATTTTCAACGATACACTGCATATTACGTAATATTAGAAGGTATTTTGAATGATACACTGCATATTACGTTATATTATAAGGTATTTTCAATGATACACTGTATATTACGTTATATTACATGGTATTTTCTATGTTACACTGCATATTACGTTATATTATAAGGTATTTTCAATGATACACTGCATATTACGTTATATTATAAGGTATTTTCAATGATACACTGCATATTACGTTATATTATAAGGTATTTTCAATGATACACTGCATATTACGATATGATATAAGGTATTTTCAATGATAAACTGCATATTACGTTATATCGTAAGGTATTTTCAATGATACACTGCATATTACGTTATATTATAAGGTATTTTCAATGATACACTGCATATTACGTTATATTATAAGGTATTTTCAATGATACACTGCATATTACGTTATATTATAAGGTATTTTCAATGATAAACTACGATATATTAGAAGGTATTTTCAATGATACACTGCATATTACGTTATATTATAAGGTATTTTCAATGATACACTGCATATTACGTTATATTATATGGTATTTTCAATGATACACTGCATATTAAGTTATATTATAAGTTATTTTCAATGATACACTGCATATTACGTTATATTATAAGGTATTTTCAATGATACACTGCATATTACGTTATATTATAAGGTATTTTCAATGATAAACTACGATATATTAGAAGGTATTTTCAATGATACACTGCATATTACGTTATATTATAAGGTATTTTCAATGATACACTGCATATTACGTTATATTATATGGTATTTTCAATGATACACTGCATGTTACGTTATATTATAAGGTATTTTCAATGATACACTGCATATTACGTTATATTATAAGGTATTTTCAATGATACACTGCATATTACGTTATATTATAAGGTATTTTCAATGATACACTGCATATTACGTTATATTATAAGGTATTTTCAATGATACACTGCATATTACGATATGATATAAGGTATTTTCAATGATACACTGCATATTACGTTATATCGTAAGGTATTTTCAATGATACACTGCATATTACGTTATATTATAAGGTATTTTCAATGATACACTGCATATTAGGTTATATTATAAGATATTTTCATTGATACACTGCATATGTCGTTATATTATAAGGTATTTTCAACGATACACTGCATATTACGATATATTGTAAGGTATTTTCAATGATAAACTACGATATATTAGAAGGTATTTTCAACGATACACTGCATATTACGTAATATTAGAAGGTATTTTGAATGATACACTGCATATTACGTTATATTATAAGGTATTTTCAATGATACACTGTATATTACGTTATATTACATGGTATTTTCTATGTTACACTGCATATTACGTTATATTATAAGGTATTTTCAATGATACACTGCATATTACGTTATATTATAAGGTATTTTCAATGATACACTGCATATTACGTTATATTATAAGGTATTTTCAATGATACACTGCATATTACGATATGATATAAGGTATTTTCAATGATAAACTGCATATTACGTTATATCGTAAGGTATTTTCAATGATACACTGCATATTAAGTTATATTATAAGGTATTTTCAATGATACACTGCATATTACGTTATATTATAAGGTATTTTCAATGATACACTGCATATTACGTTATATTATAAGGTATTTTCAATGATAAACTACGATATATTAGAAGGTATTTTCAATGATACACTGCATATTACGTTATATTATAAGGTATTTTCAATGATACACTGCATATTACGTTATATTATATGGTATTTTCAATGATACACTGCATGTTACGTTATATTATAAGGTATTTTCAATGATACACTGCATATTACGTTATATTATAAGGTATTTTCAATGATACACTGCATATTACGTTATATTATAAGGTATTTTCAATGATACACTGCATATTACGTTATATTATAAGGTATTTTCAATGATACACTGCATATTACGATATGATATAAGGTATTTTCAATGATACACTGCATATTACGTTATATCGTAAGGTATTTTCAATGATACACTGCATATTACGTTATATTATAAGGTATTTTCAATGATACACTGCATATTAGGTTATATTATAAGATATTTTCATTGATACACTGCATATGTCGTTATATTATAAGGTATTTTCAACGATACACTGCATATTACGATATATTGTAAGGTATTTTCAATGATAAACTACGATATATTAGAAGGTATTTTCAACGATACACTGCATATTACGTAATATTAGAAGGTATTTTGAATGATACACTGCATATTACGTTATATTATAAGGTATTTTCAATGATACACTGTATATTACGTTATATTACATGGTATTTTCTATGTTACACTGCATATTACGTTATATTATAAGGTATTTTCAATGATACACTGCATATTACGTTATATTATAAGGTATTTTCAATGATACACTGCATATTACGTTATATTATAAGGTATTTTCAATGATACACTGCATATTACGATATGATATAAGGTATTTTCAATGATAAACTGCATATTACGTTATATCGTAAGGTATTTTCAATGATACACTGCATATTACGTTATATTATAAGGTATTTTCAATGATACACTGCATATTACGTTATATTATAAGGTATTTTCAATGATACACTGCATATTACGTTATATTATAAGGTATTTTCAATGATAAACTACGATATATTAGAAGGTATTTTCAATGATACACTGCATATTACGTTATATTATAAGGTATTTTCAATGATACA
Source organism: Lasioglossum lativentre (assembly GCA_916610255.1). Taxonomy (NCBI): domain Eukaryota; kingdom Metazoa; phylum Arthropoda; class Insecta; order Hymenoptera; family Halictidae; genus Lasioglossum; species Lasioglossum lativentre. The sequence continues at coordinate 8,984 of CAKAJI010000838.1, forward strand.
CTGCATATTACGTTATATTATATGGTATTTTCAATGATACACTGCATATTAAGTTATATTATAAGGTATTTTCAATGATACACTGCATATTACGTTATATTATAAGGTATTTTCAATGATACACTGCATATTACGTTATATTATAAGGTATTTTCAATGATAAACTACGATATATTAGAAGGTATTTTCAATGATACACTGCATATTACGTTATATTATAAGGTATTTTCAATGATACACTGCATATTACGTTATATTATATGGTATTTTCAATGATACACTGCATGTTACGTTATATTATAAGGTATTTTCAATGATACACTGCATATTACGTTATATTATAAGGTATTTTCGATGATACACTGCATATTACGTTATATTATAAGGTATTTTCAATGATACACTGCATATTACGTTATATTATAAGGTATTTTCAATGATACACTGCATATTACGATATGATATAAGGTATTTTCAATGATACACTGCATATTACGTTATATCGTAAGGTATTTTCAATGATACACTGCATATTACGTTATATTATAAGGTATTTTCAATGATACACTGCATATTAGGTTATATTATAAGATATTTTCATTGATACACTGCATATTACGTTATATTATAATGTATTTTCAATGATACACTGCATATTACGTTATATTATAATGTATTTTCAATGATACACAGCATATTACGTTATATTATAAGGTATTTTCAATGATACACTGCATATTACGTTATATCGTAAGGTATTTTCAATGATACACTGCATATTACGTTATATTATAAGGTATTTTCAATGATAAACTACGATATATTAGAAGGTATTTTCAACGATACACTGCATATTACGTAATATTAGAAGGTATTTTGAATGATACACTGCATATTACGTTATATTATAAGGTATTTTCAATGATACACTGTATATTACGTTATATTACATGGTATTTTCTATGTTACACTGCATATTACGTTATATTATAAGGTATTTTCAATGATACACTGCATATTACGTTATATTATAAGGTATTTTCAATGGTACACTGCATATTACGTTATATTATAAGGTATTTTCAATGATACACTGCATATTACGATATGATATAAGGTATTTTCAATGATACACTGCATATTACGTTATATCGTAAGGTATTTTCAATGATACACTGCATATTACGTTATATTATAAGGTATTTTCAATGATACACTGCATATTACGTTATATTATAAGGTATTTTCAATGATACACTGCATATTACGTTATATTATAAGGTATTTTCAATGATAAACTACGATATATTAGAAGGTATTTTCAATGATACACTGCATATTACGTTATATTATAAGGTATTTTCAATGATACACTGCATATTACGTTATATTATATGGTATTTTCAATGATACACTGCATGTTACGTTATATTATAAGGTATTTTCAATGATACACTGCATATTACGTTATATTATAAGGTATTTTCAATGATACACTGCATATTACGTTATATTATAAGGTATTTTCAATGATACACTGCATATTACGTTATATTATAAGGTATTTTCAATGATACACTGCATATTACGATATGATATAAGGTATTTTCAATGATACACTGCATATTACGTTATATCGTAAGGTATTTTCAATGATACACTGCATATTACGTTATATTATAAGGTATTTTCAATGATACACTGCATATTAGGTTATATTATAAGATATTTTCATTGATACACTGCATATGTCGTTATATTATAAGGTATTTTCAACGATACACTGCATATTACGATATATTGTAAGGTATTTTCAATGATAAACTACGATATATTAGAAGGTATTTTCAACGATACACTGCATATTACGTAATATTAGAAGGTATTTTGAATGATACACTGCATATTACGTTATATTATAAGGTATTTTCAATGATACACTGTATATTACGTTATATTACATGGTATTTTCTATGTTACACTGCATATTACGTTATATTATAAGGTATTTTCAATGATACACTGCATATTACGTTATATTATAAGGTATTTTCAATGATACACTGCATATTACGTTATATTATAAGGTATTTTCAATGATACACTGCATATTACGATATGATATAAGGTATTTTCAATGATAAACTGCATATTACGTTATATCGTAAGGTATTTTCAATGATACACTGCATATTACGTTATATTATAAGGTATTTTCAATGATACACTGCATATTACGTTATATTATAAGGTATTTTCAATGATACACTGCATATTACGTTATATTATAAGGTATTTTCAATGATAAACTACGATATATTAGAAGGTATTTTCAATGATACACTGCATATTACGTTATATTATAAGGTATTTTCAATGATACACTGCATATTACGTTATATTATATGGTATTTTCAATGATACACTGCATATTAAGTTATATTATAAGGTATTTTCAATGATACACTGCATATTACGTTATATTATAAGGTATTTTCAATGATACACTGCATATTACGTTATATTATAAGGTATTTTCAATGATAAACTACGATATATTAGAAGGTATTTTCAATGATACACTGCATATTACGTTATATTATAAGGTATTTTCAATGATACACTGCATATTACGTTATATTATATGGTATTTTCAATGATACACTGCATGTTACGTTATATTATAAGGTATTTTCAATGATACACTGCATATTACGGTATATTATAAGGTATTTTCAATGATACACTGCATATTACGTTATATTATAAGGTATTTTCAATGATACACTGCATATTACGTTATATTATAAGGTATTTTCAATGATACACTGCATATTACGATATGATATAAGGTATTTTCAATGATACACTGCATATTACGTTATATCGTAAGGTATTTTCAATGATACACTGCATATTACGTTATATTATAAGGTATTTTCAATGATACACTGCATATTAGGTTATATTATAAGATATTTTCATTGATACACTGCATATTACGTTATATTATAATGTATTTTCAATGATACACTGCATATTACGTTATATTATAATGTATTTTCAATGATACACAGCATATTACGTTATATTATAAGGTATTTTCAATGATACACTGCATATTACGTTATATCGTAAGGTATTTTCAATGATACACTGCATATTACGTTATATTATAAGGTATTTTCAATGATAAACTACGATATATTAGAAGGTATTTTCAACGATACACTGCATATTACGTAATATTAGAAGGTATTTTGAATGATACACTGCATATTACGTTATATTATAAGGTATTTTCAATGATACACTGTATATTACGTTATATTACATGGTATTTTCTATGTTACACTGCATATTACGTTATATTATAAGGTATTTTCAATGATACACTGCATATTACGTTATATTATAAGGTATTTTCAATGGTACACTGCATATTACGTTATATTATAAGGTATTTTCAATGATACACTGCATATTACGATATGATATAAGGTATTTTCAATGATACACTGCATATTACGTTATATCGTAAGGTATTTTCAATGATACACTGCATATTACGTTATATTATAAGGTATTTTCAATGATACACTGCATATTACGTTATATTATAAGGTATTTTCAATGATACACTGCATATTACGTTATATTATAAGGTATTTTCAATGATAAACTACGATATATTAGAAGGTATTTTCAATGATACACTGCATATTACGTTATATTATAAGGTATTTTCAATGATACACTGCATATTACGTTATATTATATGGTATTTTCAATGATACACTGCATATTAAGTTATATTATAAGTTATTTTCAATGATACACTGCATATTACGTTATATTATAAGGTATTTTCAATGATACACTGCATATTACGTTATATTATAAGGTATTTTCAATGATAAACTACGATATATTAGAAGGTATTTTCAATGATACACTGCATATTACGTTATATTATAAGGTATTTTCAATGATACACTGCATATTACGTTATATTATATGGTATTTTCAATGATACACTGCATGTTACGTTATATTATAAGGTATTTTCAATGATACACTGCATATTACGTTATATTATAAGGTATTTTCAATGATACACTGCATATTACGTTATATTATAAGGTATTTTCAATGATACACTGCATATTACGTTATATTATAAGGTATTTCAATGATACACTGCATATTACGATATGATATAAGGTATTTTCAATGATACACTGCATATTACGTTATATCGTAAGGTATTTTCAATGATACACTGCATATTACGTTATATTATAAGGTATTTTCAATGATACACTGCATATTAGGTTATATTATAAGATATTTTCATTGATACACTGCATATGTCGTTATATTATAAGGTATTTTCAACGATACACTGCATATTACGATATATTGTAAGGTATTTTCAATGATAAACTACGATATATTAGAAGGTATTTTCAACGATACACTGCATATTACGTTATATTATAAGGTATTTTGAATGATACACTGCATATTACGTTATATTATAAGGTATTTTCAATGATACACTGTATATTACGTTATATTACATGGTATTTTCTATGTTACACTGCATATTACGTTATATTATAAGGTATTTTCAATGATACACTGCATATTACGTTATATTATAAGGTATTTTCAATGATACACTGCATATTACGTTATATTATAAGGTATTTTCAATGATACACTGCATATTACGATATGATATAAGGTATTTTCAATGATAAACTGCATATTACGTTATATCGTAAGGTATTTTCAATGATACACTGCATATTACGTTATATTATAAGGTATTTTCAATGATACACTGCATATTACGTTATATTATAAGGTATTTTCAATGATACACTGCATATTACGTTATATTATAAGGTATTTTCAATGATAAACTACGATATATTAGAAGGTATTTTCAATGATACACTGCATATTACGTTATATTATAAGGTATTTTCAATGATACACTGCATATTACGTTATATTATATGGTATTTTCAATGATACACTGCATATTAAGTTATATTATAAGGTATTTTCAATGATACACTGCATATTACGTTATATTATAAGGTATTTTCAATGATACACTGCATATTACGTTATATTATAAGGTATTTTCAATGATACACTGCATATTACGTTATATTATAAGGTATTTTCAATGATACACTGCATATTACGTTATATTATAAGGTATTTTCAATGATACACTGCATATTACGTTATATTATATGGTATTTTCAATGATACACTGCATGTTACGTTATATTATAAGGTATTTTCAATGATACACTGCATATTACGTTATATTATAAGGTATTTTCAATGATACACTGCATATTACGTTATATTATAAGGTATTTTCAATGATACACTGCATATTACGTTATATTATAAGGTATTTTCAATGATACACTGCATATTACGATATGATATAAGGTATTTTCAATGATACACTGCATATTACGTTATATCGTAAGGTATTTTCAATGATACACTGCATATTACGTTATATTATAAGGTTTTTTTCAATGATACACTGCATATTACGTTATATTATAAGATATTTTCATTGATTACACTGCATATGTCGTTATATTATAAGGTATTTTCAACGATACACTGCATATTACGATATATTGTAAGGTATTTTCAATGATAAACTACGATATATTAGAAGGTATTTTCAACGATACACTGCATATTACGTAATATTAGAAGGTATTTTGAATGATACACTGCATATTACGTTATATTATAAGGTATTTTCAATGATACACTGTATATTACGTTATATTACATGGTATTTTCTATGTTACACTGCATATTACGTTATATTATAAGGTATTTTCAATGATACACTGCATATTACGTTATATCGTAAGGTATTTTCAATGATACACTGCATATTACGTTATATTATAAGGTATTTTCAATGATACACTGCATATTACGATATGATATAAGGTATTTTCAATGATAAACTGCATATTACGTTATATCGTAAGGTATTTTCAATGATACACTGCATATTACGTTATATTATAAGGTATTTTCAATGATACACTGCATATTACGTTATATTATAAGGTATTTTCAATGATACACTGCATATTTCGTTATATTATAAGGTATTTTCAATGATAAACTACGATATATTAGAAGGTATTTTCAATGATACACTGCATATTACGTTATATTATAAGGTATTTTCAATGATACACTGCATATTACGTTATATTATATGGTATTTTCAATGATACACTGCATATTACGTTATATTATAAGGTATTTTCAATGATACACTGCATATTACGTTATATTATAAGGTATTTTCAATGATACACTGCATATTACGTTATATTATAAGGTATTTTCAATGATACACTGCATATTACGTTATATTATAAGGTATTTTCAATGATACACTGCATATTACGATATGATATAAGGTATTTTCAATGATACACTGCATATTACGTTATATCGTAAGGTATATTCAATGATACACTGCATATTACGTTATATTATAATGTATTTTCAATGATACACTGCATATTACGTTATATTATAATGTATTTTCAATGATACACAGCATATTACGTTATATTATAAGGTATTTTCAATGATACACTGCATATTACGTTATATTATAAGGTATTTTCAATGATAAACTACGATATATTAGAAGGTATTTTCAATGATACACTGCATATTACGTTATATTATAAGGTATTTTCAATGATACACTGCATATTACGTTATATTATAAGGTATTTTCAATGATACACTGTATATTACGTTATATTACATGGTATTTTCAATGATACACAGCATATTACGTTATATTTTATGGTATTTTCAATGATACACTGCATATTACGTTATATTATAAGGTATTTTCAATGATACACTGCATATTACGTTATATTATAAGGTATTTTAAACGATACACTGCATATTACGTTATATTACATGGTATTTTCAATGATACACTGCATATTACGTTATATTATAAGGTATTTTCAATGATACACTGCATATTACGTTATATTAGAAGGTATTTTCAATGATACACTGCATATTACGTTATATTATAAGGTATTTTCAAAGATACACTGCATATTACGTTATATTACATGGTATTTTCAATGATACACTGCATATTAGGATATGTTATAAGGTATTTTCAATGATACACTGCATATTACGTTATATTATAAGGTATTTTCAATGATACACTGCATATTACGTTATATTATAAGGTATTTTCAATGATACACTGCATATTACGTTATATTATAATGTATTTTCAATGATACACTGCATATTACGTTATATTATAATGTATTTTCAATGATACACTGCATATTACGTTATATTTTAAGGTATTTTCAATGATAAACTGCATATTACGTTATATTACATGGTATTTTCAATGATACACTGCATATTACGTTATATTATAAGGTATTTTCAATGATAAACTACTATATATTATAAGGTATTTTCAATGATAAGCTACTATATCTTATAAGGTATTTTCAATGATACACTGCATATTACGTTATATTATAAGCTTTTTCAATGGTAAACTACTATATATTATAAGGTATTTTCAAAGATACACTGCATATTACGTTATATTATAAGGTATTTTCAATGATACACTGCATATTACGTTATATTATAAGGTATTTTCAATGATTCACTGCATATTACGTTATATTATAAGGTATTTTCAATGATACACTGCATATTACGTTATATTATAAGGTATTTTCAATAATACACTGGATATTACGTTATATTACATGGTATTTTCAATGATATACTGCATATTAGGTTATATCATAAGATATTTTAATTGATACACTGCATATGTCGTTATATTATAAGGTATTTTCAACGATACACTGCATATTACGATATATTGTAAGGTATTTTCAATGATAAACTACGATATATTAGAAGGTATTTTCAATGATACACTGCATATTACGTTATATTATAAGGTATTTTCAATGATACACTGCATATTACGTTATATTATAATGTATTTTCAATGATACACTGCATATTACGTTATATTATAAGGTATTTTCAATGATACACTGCATATTACGTTATATTACATGGTATTTTCAATGATACACTGCATATTACGATATATTAGAAGGTATTTTCAATGATACACTGCATATTACGTTATATTATAAGGTATTTTCAATGATACACTGCATATTACGTTATATTATATGGTATTTTCAATGATACACTGCATATTAAGTTATATTATAAGTTATTTTCAATGATACACTGCATATTACGTTATATTATAAGGTATTTTCAATGATACACTGCATATTACGTTATATTATAAGGTATTTTCAATGATAAACTACGATATATTAGAAGGTATTTTCAATGATACACTGCATATTACGTTATATTATAAGGTATTTTCAATGATACACTGCATATTACGTTATATTATATGGTATTTTCAATGATACACTGCATGTTACGTTATATTATAAGGTATTTTCAATGATACACTGCATATTACGTTATATTATAAGGTATTTTCAATGATACACTGCATATTACGTTATATTATAAGGTATTTTCAATGATACACTGCATATTACGTTATATTATAAGGTATTTTCAATGATACACTGCATATTACGATATGATATAAGGTATTTTCAATGATACACTGCATATTACGTTATATCGTAAGGTATTTTCAATGATACACTGCATATTACGTTATATTATAAGGTATTTTCAATGATACACTGCATATTAGGTTATATTATAAGATATTTTCATTGATACACTGCATATGTCGTTATATTATAAGGTATTTTCAACGATACACTGCATATTACGATATATTGTAAGGTATTTTCAATGATAAACTACGATATATTAGAAGGTATTTTCAACGATACACTGCATATTACGTAATATTAGAAGGTATTTTGAATGATACACTGCATATTACGTTATATTATAAGGTATTTTCAATGATACACTGTATATTACGTTATATTACATGGTATTTTCTATGTTACACTGCATATTACGTTATATTATAAGGTATTTTCAATGATACACTGCATATTACGTTATATTATAAGGTATTTTCAATGATACACTGCATATTACGTTATATTATAAGGTATTTTCAATGATACACTGCATATTACGATATGATATAAGGTATTTTCAATGATAAACTGCATATTACGTTATATCGTAAGGTATTTTCAATGATACACTGCATATTACGTTATATTATAAGGTATTTTCAATGATACACTGCATATTACGTTATATTATAAGGTATTTTCAATGATACACTGCATATTACGTTATATTATAAGGTATTTTCAATGATAAACTACGATATATTAGAAGGTATTTTCAATGATACACTGCATATTACGTTATATTATAAGGTATTTTCAATGATACACTGCATATTACGTTATATTATATGGTATTTTCAATGATACACTGCATATTAAGTTATATTATAAGGTATTTTCAATGATACACTGCATATTACGTTATATTATAAGGTATTTTCAATGATACACTGCATATTACGTTATATTATAAGGTATTTTCAATGATACACTGCATATTACGTTATATTATAAGGTATTTTCAATGATACACTGCATATTACGTTATATTATAAGGTATTTTCAATGATACACTGCATATTACGTTATATTATATGGTATTTTCAATGATACACTGCATGTTACGTTATATTATAAGGTATTTTCAATGATACACTGCATATTACGTTATATTATAAGGTATTTTCAATGATACACTGCATATTACGTTATATTATAAGGTATTTTCAATGATACACTGCATATTACGTTATATTATAAGGTATTTTCAATGATACACTGCATATTACGATATGATATAAGGTATTTTCAATGATACACTGCATATTACGTTATATCGTAAGGTATTTTCAATGATACACTGCATATTACGTTATATTATAAGGTATTTTCAATGATACACTGCATATTAGGTTATATTATAAGATATTTTCATTGATACACTGCATATGTCGTTATATTATAAGGTATTTTCAACGATACACTGCATATTACGATATATTGTAAGGTATTTTCAATGATAAACTACGATATATTAGAAGGTATTTTCAACGATACACTGCATATTACGTAATATTAGAAGGTATTTTGAATGATACACTGCATATTACGTTATATTATAAGGTATTTTCAATGATACACTGTATATTACGTTATATTACATGGTATTTTCTATGTTACACTGCATATTACGTTATATTATAAGGTATTTTCAATGATACACTGCATATTACGTTATATCGTAAGGTATTTTCAATGATACACTGCATATTACGTTATATTATAAGGTATTTTCAATGATACACTGCATATTACGATATGATATAAGGTATTTTCAATGATACACTGCATATTACGTTATATCGTAAGGTATTTTCAATGATACACTGCATATTACGTTATATTATAAGGTATTTTCAATGATACACTGCATATTACGTTATATTATAAGGTATTTTCAATGATACACTGCATATTTCGTTATATTATAAGGTATTTTCAATGATAAACTACGATATATTAGAAGGTATTTTCAATGATACACTGCATATTACGTTATATTATAAGGTATTTTCAATGATACACTGCATATTACGTTATATTATATGGTATTTTCAATGATACACTGCATATTACGTTATATTATAAGGTATTTTCAATGATACACTGCATATTACGTTATATTATAAGGTATTTTCAATGATACACTGCATATTACGTTATATTATAAGGTATTTTCAATGATACACTGCATATTACGTTATATTATAAGGTATTTTCAATGATACACTGCATATTACGATATGATATAAGGTATTTTCAATGATACACTGCATATTACGTTATATCGTAAGGTATATTCAATGATACACTGCATATTACGTTATATTATAATGTATTTTCAATGATACACTGCATATTACGTTATATTATAATGTATTTTCAATGATACACAGCATATTACGTTATATTATAAGGTATTTTCAATGATACACTGCATATTACGTTATATTATAAGGTATTTTCAATGATAAACTACGATATATTAGAAGGTATTTTCAATGATACCCTGCATATTACGTTATATTATAAGGTATTTTCAATGATACACTGCATATTACGTTATATTATAAGGTATTTTCAATAATACACTGTATATTACGTTATATTACATGGTATTTTCAATGATACACAGCATATTACGTTATATTTTATGGTATTTTCAATGATACACTGCATATTACGTTATATTATAAGGTATTTTCAATGATACACTGCATATTACGTTATATTATAAGGTATTTTCAACGATACACTGCATATTACGTTATATTACATGGTATTTTCAATGATACACTGCATATTACGTTATATTATAAGGTATTTTCAATGATACACTGCATATTACGTTATATTATAAGGTATTTTCAATGATACACTGCATATTACGTTATATTATAAGGTATTTTCAATGATACACTGCATATTACGTTATATTACATGGTATTTTCAATGATACACTGCATATTAGGATATGTTATAAGGTATTTTCAATGATACACTGCATATTACGTTATATTAGAAGGTATTTTCAATGATACACTGCATATTACGTTATATTATAAGGTATTTTCAATGATACACTGCATATTACGTTATATTATAATGTTTTTTCAATGATACACTGCATATTACGTTATATTATAATGTATTTTCAATGATACACTGCATATTACGTTATATTTTAAGGTATTTTCAATGATAAACTGCATATTACGTTATATTACATGGTATTTTCAATGATACACTGCATATTACGTTATATTATAAGGTATTTTCAATGATAAACTACTATATATTATAAGGTATTTTCAATGATAAGCTACTATATCTTATATGGTATTTTCAATGATACACTGCATATTACGTTATATTATAAGCTTTTTCAATGGTAAACTACTATATATTATAAGGTATTTTCAAAGATACACTGCATATTACGTTATATTATAAGGTATTTTCAATGATACACTGCATATTACGTTATATTATAAGGTATTTTCAATGATTCACTGCATATTACGTTATATTATAAGGTATTTTCAATGATACACTGCATATTACGTTATATTATAAGGTATTTTCAATAATACACTGGATATTACGTTATATTACATGGTATTTTCAATGATATACTGCATATTAGGTTATATCATAAGATATTTTAATTGATACACTGCATATGTCGTTATATTATAAGGTATTTTCAACGATACACTGCATATTACGTTATATTATAAGGTATTTTCAATGATACACTGCATATTACGTTATATTATAAGGTATTTTCAATGATACACTGCATATTACGATATGATATAAGGTATTTTCAATGATACACTGCATATTACGTTATATCGTAAGGTATTTTCAATGATACACTGCATATTACGTTATATTATAAGGTATTTTCAATGATACACTGCATATTAGGTTATATTATAAGATATTTTCATTGATACACTGCATATGTCGTTATATTATAAGGTATTTTCAACGATACACTGCATATTACGATATATTGTAAGGTATTTTCAATGATAAACTACGATATATTAGAAGGTATTTTCAACGATACACTGCATATTACGTAATATTAGAAGGTATTTTCAATGATACACTGCATATTACGTTATATTATAAGGTATTTTCAATGATACACTGTATATTACGTTATATTACATGGTATTTTCTATGTTACACTGCATATTACGTTATATTATAAGGTATTTTCAATGATACACTGCATATTACGTTATATCGTAAGGTATTTTCAATGATACACTGCATATTACGTTATATTATAAGGTATTTTCAATGATACACTGCATATTACGATATGATATAAGGTATTTTCAATGATAAACTGCATATTACGTTATATCGTAAGGTATTTTCAATGATACACTGCATATTACGTTATATTATAAGGTATTTTCAATGATACACTGCATATTACGTTATATTATAAGGTATTTTCAATGATACACTGCATATTTCGTTATATTATAAGGTATTTTCAATGATAAACTACGATATATTAGAAGGTATTTTCAATGATACACTGCATATTACGTTATATTATAAGGTATTTTCAATGATACACTGCATATTACGTTATATTATATGGTATTTTCAATGATACACTGCATATTACGTTATATTATAAGGTATTTTCAATGATACACTGCATATTACGTTATATTATAAGGTATTTTCAATGATACACTGCATATTACGTTATATTATAAGGTATTTTCAATGATACACTGCATATTACGTTATATTATAAGGTATTTTCAATGATACACTGCATATTACGATATGATATAAGGTATTTTCAATGATACACTGCATATTACGTTATATCGTAAGGTATATTCAATGATACACTGCATATTACGTTATATTATAATGTATTTTCAATGATACACTGCATATTACGTTATATTATAATGTATTTTCAATGATACACAGCATATTACGTTATATTATAAGGTATTTTCAATGATACACTGCATATTACGTTATATTATAAGGTATTTTCAATGATAAACTACGATATATTAGAAGGTATTTTCAATGATACCCTGCATATTACGTTATATTATAAGGTATTTTCAATGATACACTGCATATTACGTTATATTATAAGGTATTTTCAATAATACACTGTATATTACGTTATATTACATGGTATTTTCAATGATACACAGCATATTACGTTATATTTTATGGTATTTTCAATGATACACTGCATATTACGTTATATTATAAGGTATTTTCAATGATACACTGCATATTACGTTATATTATAAGGTATTTTCAACGATACACTGCATATTACGTTATATTACATGGTATTTTCAATGATACACTGCATATTACGTTATATTATAAGGTATTTTCAATGATACACTGCATATTACGTTATATTAGAAGGTATTTTCAATGATACACTGCATATTACGTTATATTATAAGGTATTTTCAATGATACACTGCATATTACGTTATATTACATGGTATTTTCAATGATACACTGCATATTAGGATATGTTATAAGGTATTTTCAATGATACACTGCATATTACGTTATATTAGAAGGTATTTTCAATGATACACTGCATATTACGTTATATTATAAGGTATTTTCAATGATACACTGCATATTACGTTATATTATAAGGTATTTTCAATGATACACTGCATATTACGTTATATTATAATGTATTTTCAATGATACACTGCATATTACGTTATATTTTAAGGTATTTTCAATGATAAACTGCATATTACGTTATATTACATGGTATTTTCAATGATACACTGCATATTACGTTATATTATAAGGTATTTTCAATGATAAACTACTATATATTATAAGGTATTTTCAATGATAAGCTACTATATCTTATATGGTATTTTCAATGATACACTGCATATTACGTTATATTATAAGCTTTTTCAATGGTAAACTACTATATATTATAAGGTATTTTCAAAGATACACTGCATATTACGTTATATTATAAGGTATTTTCAATGATACACTGCATATTACGTTATATTATAAGGTATTTTCAATGATTCACTGCATATTACGTTATATTATAAGGTATTTTCAATGATACACTGCATATTACGTTATATTATAAGGTATTTTCAATAATACACTGGATATTACGTTATATTACATGGTATTTTCAATGATATACTGCATATTAGGTTATATCATAAGATATTTTAATTGATACACTGCATATGTCGTTATATTATAAGGTATTTTCAACGATACACTGCATATTACGATATATTGTAAGGTATTTTCAATGATAAACTACGATATATTAGAAGGTATTTTCAATGATACACTGCATATTACGTTATATTATAAGGTATTTTCAATGATACACTGCATATTACGTTATATTATAATGTATTTTCAATGATACACTGCATATTACGTTATATTATAAGGTATTTTCAATGATACACTGCATATTACGTTATATTACATGGTATTTTCAATGATACACTGCATATTACGTTATATTATAATGTATTTTCAATGATACACTGCATATTACGTTATATTAGAAGGTATTTTCAATGATACACTGCATATTACGTTATATTATAAGGTATTTTCAATGATACACTGGGTATTACGTTATATTATAAGGTATTTTCAATGATACACTGCATATTACGTTATATTATAAGGTATTTTCAATGATACACTGCATATAACGTTGTATTATAAGGTATTTTCAATGATACACTGCATATTACGATATATTATATGGTGTTTTCAATGATACACTCCATATTACGTAATATTATAAGGTATTTTCAATGATACACTGCATATTACGTTATATTATAAGGTATTTTCATTGATACACTACAAATTACCATATATTATAAGGTATTTTCAATGATACACTGCATAATACGTTATATCATAAGGTATTTTCAATGATACACTACTATATATTATAAGGTATTTTCAATGATAAGCTACTATATCTTATAAGGTATTTTCCATGATACACTGCATATTACGTTATATTATAAGGTATTTTCAATGATACACTGTATATTACGTTATATTATTAGGTATTTTCAATGATAAACTGCCTATTACGTTATATTATAAGGTATTTTCAATGATACCCTGCATATTACGTTATATTATAAGGTATTTTCAATGATACACTGCATATTACGTTATATTATAAGGTATTTTCAATGATACACTGCATATTACGTTATATTATAAGGTATTTTCAATGATACACTGCATATTAGGATATGTTATAAGGTATTTTCTATGATACACAGCATATTACGTTATATTATAAGGTATTGTCAATGATACACTGCATATTACGTTATATTATAAGGTATTTTCAATGATAAACTACGATATATTAGAAGGTATTTTCAATGATACCCTGCATATTACGTTATATTATAAGGTATTTTCAATGATACACTGCATATTACGTTATATTATAAGGTATTTTCAATAATACACTGTATATTACGTTATATTACATGGTATTTTCAATGATACACAGCATATTACGTTATATTTTATGGTATTTTCAATGATACACTGCATATTACGTTATATTATAAGGTATTTTCAATGATACACTGCATATTAGGATATGTTATAAGGTATTTTCTATGATACACAGCATATTACGTTATATTATAAGGTATTGTCAATGATACACTGCATATTACGTTATATTATAAGGTATTTTCAATGATACACTGCATATTACGTTATATTATAAGGTATTTTCAATGATACACTGCATATTACGTTATATTATAAGGTATTTTCAATAATACACTGGATATTACGTTATATTACATGGTATTTTCATTGATACACTGCATATGTCGTTATATTATAAGGTATTTTCAACGATACACTACAAATTACGATATATTGTAAGGTATTTTCAATGATAAACTACGATATATTAGAAGGTATTTTCAATGATACACTGCATATTACGTTATATTATAAGGTATTTTCAATGATACACTGCATATTACGTTATATTATAATGTATTTTCAATGATACACTGCATATTACGTTATATTATAAGGTATTTTCAATGATACACTGCATATTACGTTATATTACATGGTATTTTCAATGATACACTGCATATTACGTTATATTATAAGGTATTTTCAATGATACACTGCATATTACGTTATATTAGAAGGTATTTTCAATGATACACTGCATATTACGTTATATTATAAGGTATTTTCAAAGATACACTACAAATTACGATATGTTATAATGTATTTTCAATGATACACTGCATATTACGGTATATTACATGGTATTTTCAATGATACGCTGCATATTACGTTATATTATAAGGTATTTTCAATGGTACACTAAATATTACGTTATATTACATGGTATTTTCAATGATACACTGCATATTACGTTATATTATAAGGTATTTTCAATGATAAACTACGATATATTAGAAGGTATTTTCAATGATACACTGCATACTACGATATATCATAAGGTATTTTCAATGATACACTGCATATTACGTTATATTATAAGGTATTTTCAATGATACACTGCATATTACGTTATATTATAAGGTATTTTCAATGATACACTGCATATTACGTTATATTAGAAGGTATTTTCAATGATACACTGCATATTACGTTATATTAGAAGGTATTTTCAATGATACACTGCATATTACGTTATATTATAATGTATTTTCAATGATACACTGCATATTGTTGGAGTTTCCGACGGTTTCAAAATAGCCTCTACTTCTATTGTCCTTCAAGTGACCGAAGGCAGTATAAGGGCTGCAAGCCAGATGCGTCACAAGAGGGTACTACCTGGAAAAACCCCGACGCGCCAGGCTAAGCAGTAAAAATTAGAAAGCGCGCTGTAGCGGGTAGACAAGGACTCTGTATCCTTGTTCTATGGTTTGATTTTTAGGCTTGCATTGCCGTGGACATTTTTCTCAAGTCAGTCTGCTGTAGATCCTCTTCAAGGAAAGACGTTCCGTTCCGAGCCGTTAATAAAGTCTTGTTTTCTACAAAACTTTGTCTCAGATTATTTGGTACCCTATTCCAATAGGTTATGGGCCCAGTTTGCGTTTATTAAAGACAGTGTTTATTTAGTTGTAAAACTGAGTGTTGTGGTGTGCACAAACATTTTTTTTTTAATAGATTATATTATAGTGTTAATATTAAGTGTTTATGACTATCGTGTCCTTATTGAACTTAAAAACATTTTTTTTAGTATAGTTGTGTATATATATTGTGACGTTGCAAGTTTGCAGCGTCCCTTCCCTACCCCAAGAATAGCGAAAAGAAAAACCGAATTACGTATGGACCGGGCCGATCCTGTCTCGAACCACGAATCTGCACGCGGAAAAGCGAGCGTTCCCCGAGGAAACAAAAATACCGAAATCCCAGCTGACGCCCGATACGTTTGCCGAGTACGGCTAAGTTGCAGGGGCGTATCATCAGGGCGACGAGACCGCCGAAAACTCCCGAAGCAGGAAACCAAGGCAAGGAGCGCCCGAAATCTGAGAAAGGCCGAACAACAATAGTCCGTGCACGGGCGAATATAAAAGGAGTCAAAACACACGGGCCAATCAACCCGGAGGCGCCGACGTGGGACCAGAACCCCTACCGAACATCGTTCTTTTCGCGATCCCGTCGTCGCCTCACCCCGCTTAAAATGGGGTTCTAGCGTGGGTGGTGGACGAGACACCTGAGAGGGAACATCCTCACCGGTCGTTTATCGCAACCGGTAATTTCGCGAGTAATTCTCGGGCTCCTAGGTTCCGTTAGGACACGGCCCTGCGTAGCGCTAGATCGCCAGCGTGAAGTACGCCACTAGGGAATTTCGGCTAGGTCGCTAGAGTGGGGGGAACCAGAATCGATACGCGCCGTGGCGAGAATCGAAGGAATCACTGTCGTGCCGGCTCGCGTTACGAGAGAATACCGCCATTCTCGAAAGGAAATACCGAAAGTATTGTATTCCGCGTGCGGATTGTGTGAGTGGCCAAATTTCGTGCCCGAAGAAGGGAGTAACAACAGCCCTACCCAGTTCCGACGAACGATATATTCCGAGTCACGGTAAGTCGACAGTGATTCCGTAAACTCGTCTACGAGCGAGCTCGTTAATTTCGCGGGGGGCACGAGCCGATCGCCGACTCTGTCCCCGATATTCGCGTGTGCCGAGGCGCTTCCCGCCTCGTGCCCAGGGCTCGTACCGATCCGACGGTACTTTGAGCCGATTCAAGAGGTTCCCTCCCGTTAGCATATCGGAAGTTTTCCTCGGGAGAACCGACAGCGTCGTGAGATAGTTCCTTTTCGCGGACATTACAGTACGCGTTTCGCGAAGGTAGGAATCGCCATTTCGCGGGAATTAGATATCGCTTAGATCGCGCGAGCCGTTACCATCTCGTTCGCGGAAACGTTCGAATTTCCCGAGAACGATCGCGACAGTCGCGACCCGTGCGACGAACGTCTTCGCACGTCGACAACCGCGCGCTGCGAACCTCCACCTTATCGCAATCCTGTACAAGGAGCGCGGGCTCCCGGTTGCGGCCACGTGGCCGCGCGCCTGTAATTACTGACGAATAATTAAATGACTGAGAGCGAAAATAGCATTCGTTAATTTCGCCTGTGAGATCCGCCCTGCCGTGAGGGCTGTCCCCGCTATTCCCGTGTCCGAATTTCCGACTCCTCGCGCCTTCCTCTCGACCTCGCGCTTCTCGATATTCGGCCTTCGCGTCAGCTGACTCGCGAGCAAACCGCGAGAACGTTTCGTGCGGTACCCTTCCGGTACCTGGCGCCCGAACTTGTCGAATCACGTCAATCTTGATCGAATTTCGAGAGGTGCGTTTGTCCCGGGTGGACCGCGTCCGCACGGCCGCGCGCGGCCCGGCCTCAGCGCCTATAAAATCCCGGAAGTTGCCGTTCTTCCCCGTACTCGGTCCGACGGAAAAAGGGCAACGTGACAAATTGGCGCCCGAACAGGGACCTCTCTCTTGTAAGGGTTTTTCCGAGAACAGAGAGAGGCACGGTAATAGCTAGGGACTCTCACAGAAAGGTCGCGGTCAGTTTTCGGGAATCGCGTATTCGACGAAATACAAAGGACTATCTCTCCGACGCTGTGCTCGGAGGCCACGCTCAACCACGTTTCGTAACGTTTAGCGTTTTCTCCGTGCGTACCTCTCGACGGAGGAAAATTTACGACGAGCCAGCTCGACAGTATTGTGGTAAAATAAATTGTGTAATTTTGTAAATTTGTAAATTATGTAAGGGTGTGTACGTTTTTCGGTGTTGGGGCAAATATCGTGGCCCTTTCCAAAATTCCCATCCGAGAAACCGTTAACGTTTGTAATTGTCGGTGACATTGTCGTGTACCGCGTATTGTCGTACGGGAGATTCCTGTAGCCTTAGAGTTGTTATTGCTCCAATAATAGGCGTTGTCGTTAGCGCTGTGTGGTACGCGTTCGGAAAACACGCGTAAGAGAATTCGTGTAGGTCGAAGAAATCGGGTTTCGTGTTACGGGTAACAGAGAACAACGGTTCCGGGCGAACGAAGGTGTCCGGACAAGTCGCGTAAACATCGCGCTGTATAGTTCGCGTTAAAAGGCCTTGAGTCAAGGGGGACCTGGTATTAACCGTGACGCGAAGAAAAACAAACTTCGCAGTTTCGAACGACATACCGGGTGACGGAAAGATGTACACCAGCTCGAAGGTTTGGAAGGATGACGATCGGTCGGAATATAGCGAGTGCGACGGAGAGGGGTACACCGGGCCGACTGTAAAAAGCGACCCGGTGGACCTCAGCCCGCACCGAACTGTAACGACCCTGCAAATACCGACTCCGCGGCGTCGTCCGACCCAAGGTTTCGAAACCGGTGTTTCCGTGCCCCCGAGTACCAAGGAAGAGCCGAGCCCCGTAGTAAAGAGAGAGAAACCGCTAACGGCCTACGAGGTGGTACGAAAATGGCAGCTCAAATTCTCCGGAGAGGCGGGGGAAGATTCAGAAATGTTCTTCACCCGACTCACGGATTTGCGAAGGGTTTCGAACCTTCAAGACGAGGACCTCCTACGCTGTTTGCCGGTTTGTCTCTCGGGCGTTGCAGCGCTCTGGTACTCCACCTGCCCCGTAATGACCACGTGGGACGAATTTACCGAAGAATGGCGTCTAAATTTCCGCGATCCGGATTACCAAGAACTTCTCGAGCACGATCTCCGCGTGCGGAAACAGGGTCCGGACGAACCTGTACGCGATTACCTCACGTACATGAAGGTTATGATGCAGCGACTGCAGAAACCGTGGCCGGAAGAAAAGAAAATGAAGTTAATCTATTGGGGCGCGCGAGATGAATTGCGGGCAGTAATACCGCTCGCGTCGTTAAATACGGTACGCGAATTAGAAATAAACATGCGAGAAGCCGCGCGGCATCTCTCTCCCGGAACCGTTGACGTTTATCGCTCTCCGTTCCTCGCGAATAAAGAATTTGATTACGATCCGCGGAGATACACGAAGAAGACGAAAAACCTAGGTCGGGAAAAAGCCCATTGGACGTCAAAATATGAGACCGTAAATCGTATCGCCGCAGCCGAGAGTACCGACAGCGAGGAAGAGAGATACCGCGCCGGCCCCTCTCGTCCCCGCGGAGCCCCTACCACCGAACGCTCGACCAACCGACCGCGCCCGAAACCGGCGCGTATGACGCGCGGCGAGAACAGCTGGGAAGGCCCGACGGCTGCAGGTACCGGCCGCGCCGTCAAGTCGCCGGACAACCAACCGACGGCTGACGACACGTGCTGGAACTGTCAAAAGCCGGGCCATCGATCGCGAAATTGTCGTGAAAGACCGCGAATCCATTGCTACCGATGCGGCGAACAGGGGGTAACCTCGAAGCAATGCCGTCGGTGCAATCGGAACGCGGGAAACGAACGAGGGAGCCGCTCGTAAGAGCCCGATCGGCTTCGCCAAAATTATTAACGGCTCCGGAAAAACATCTGTCGGCGTCGCGAGAATTATTACCTCTCTCGGACGAAAAATTATCGGTACCGTATGTTTTGATTTCGGCGCGCGTAAGCGAACAAAGTGTCGAGCGCGACCGCGCGCCTCGACCGTCGCTTCTCGTAATCGACGCGCGTATCGGAAAACATGTCGTAAAAGCCCTAATTGATTCCGGTTCTTCGATATCGTTCGTAAGTCGCGCCGTTTTAAATTTAATCGGAGATGCAGCCCAGATATCAGCAGCTGAGCGACCGTGTTATTTTCTTTTGGCCACGGGGGCAGTCGATCGCGCGACCGTACAGGCACGTTTTAAATTGCGAATCGGAGACCAGACCCACGAAATTCTCGTACGCGTTCTCGATAATTTAGTCAATTCCGTATTATTGGGAATTGACGTAATCGCAAAATTCGGTATCGTAGTCGAATACCATCGAGCCGTGTGGTACTTCGCGTCGCGACCACGTGTCGAATTTCCCTTCGGCAGAACAATGAGCGAGCCGCTCTGTTGCGGCCTACAGATTTTAACGGTCAACGAAAAGGAGCGGTTACGAAAATTTTTAAAACGCGAGATGAAAGATTTTGCGGGAGTACCGGGCGTAACGGATTTGACCATGCACAAAATTGATGTTGGCGATAATAAGCCAATAAAACAACGTTATTACACGGTTTCACCGAAAGTTCAGGAAGCGATCTATAAAGAAGTAGATTCGTTACTGGCCAACGGAATTATCGAGCCGTCGGAAAGTGAATGGTCAAGCCCTATCGTCATGGTCAAGAAGCCAAATGGCACCTATCGGTTTTGTTTAGATTTTCGCAAAGTCAATGAAGTCTCGAAAAAAGACGCGTATCCGCTACCGATTATGTCGAGCATTCTAGATAAACTACGGGCCGCGCGATATATCTCGACCCTCGATCTCAGCCAGGCGTACTTCCAAATACCGCTCGAAGAATCGAGCAAGCAGATTACCGCGTTCACCGTTCCGGGGAAGGGGTTGTTTCAATTCAAACGTATGCCGTACGGACTCACGGGAGCCCCGGCTACGTTTCAACGCTTATTAGATCGCCTAATAGGACCGGAAATGGAGCCCCATGCGTTCGCGTATTTGGACGATATTATTATCGCGACGACGACGTTCGACCAACATCTCGAGTGGCTCAGCCGGGTTCTAAATAGAGTAAAAACGGCCGGCCTGATAATAAACCCGGATAAATGCGAATTCTGCAGGGAGGAGGTACGGTATTTGGGGTTCGTGGTCAGCAGGGAGGGGCTAAAAGTCGACGGAGACAAAGTCGCGCCGGTTCTGTCCTTTCCGGTTCCGAGAAACATTAAACAACTTAGACGATTTCTCGGAATGGCTTCGTGGTATCGAAGATTCATTCCGGATTTCGCAACGGTATCGGAACCGATGAACATTTTGCTTCGGAAGGGACAAACATGGAAGTGGGAAAGCGGACAACAATCCGCTTTCGAAAAAGTAAGATCTTTGATCGCGACAGCCCCGACCCTTGCGTGCCCGCATTTCGAGTTACCATTCGTTCTCCAAACCGACGCGAGTACCGTTGGTCTGGGCGCAGTACTGGTGCAGGAGATCGAGGAAGTCGAAAGGGTTATCGCATTCGCGAGTCGGTCTTTAAACAACGCCGAACGAAAATATTCCGCGACGGAACTAGAATGTCTCGCTATCGTGTGGGCCGTACAGAAATTCCGACCGTATTTGGAGGGTTACCGTTTTACGGTAATCACGGATCACAATAGTTTACGGTGGTTACGGCAATTACGAAATCCATCAGGAAGGCTCGCTCGTTGGGCATTACAACTACTAGAATACGATTTCGAAATCGTTTATCGACAGGGCGCATTAAACCGCGTACCGGACGCCCTTTCGCGAATGTTTGAAAATACCGAGAAGGGGGAAAACGCGGAAGAGACCGTGGCCGCGATACGACTAGATTGGTATGAGGAAAAATTTCGGGCAGTAGAAAGTTCCCCGGAAAAACACCCTGACTGGTAGAGCCGAGGAGGGCAGCTTTTCCATCGCCGTACCGACCCATTAATGGCCGAGATTCTCGGGGGCGACTTAAATGAATGGAAGTTAGTCGTACCAGTAGAGGGGAGACCCGAGATTCTAAAAGAATCGCACGACGAAGCGCAAGCGGGTCATCTGGGGGTAGAAAAAACTTACCACCGAGTCGCGACCAGATATTATTGGCCGGGTATGTTTCGAACCGTGGTCGAGTACGTGCGACGCTGCCCCATTTGCCAAGTAACGAAGGTGGAACAAACTCTCCCCTCCGGGCTCATGGGAAGGCGTCGTATCGAAGCTCCGTGGATTGTCGTCGCCGCGGACATAATGGGCCCGTTTCCGTCGAGTCGTGCAGGGTACTCCTACTTGCTAGTAATGCAAGATCTTTTTACAAAATGGGTAGAATGCTGCCCCCTCCGCCGGGCAACAGGGGTAAAAATTTCCGAAGCCCTGGAAGATTTAATTTTCTCGCGCTGGGGAACCCCAGAAGTATTACTAACCGATAACGGTACCGAATTTGTTAATAAAGCGATTCACGAGCTAGCGAAAACCTACGGGATAAAAATTACGACAACACCTCCGTATCACCCGCAGGCGAATCCGGTAGAACGGGTTAATCGCGTATTAAAAACCATGATTGGCGCGGCCAAAAACTTAGAAATGGTGGCTCAAACGATCCTGGCCATGAGGAATTTCGTCCTCGGAGAGGCAGAGGAAGTAGTGAAACTAGCCGGCGCAGTTCCCGTGGGCGATCTGCTAGGCCCGCTGGACGAGGCAACAGCGGAGACAACTCCACCCCTACAGCCAAGCCGACCCATCCCGAAGGAAGTCGGACCAGGGATACCTCCGACGAAACACCACCTCCCGGAGGAGAAAAATAAAGAATTAGGACCCTACGTCCCCGGCGAAAAAGGGGACCTAATAGGGCTGCAAATAGAGGTACCGCAGACCGGATCATCCCGAAAGGGGGAGAGGGAAGAGGAGGCGTGTCCCGCGGGAGAAAGGCAACAGCCGCCCCGACCCGCGCTCACCACATCGAAATACTGCACCCCGAAGAAGGAAGCGACGGCTTCCTGGGCGCAGTATGAAAGGAGGGAAAGGGGCGAGAAGCAGGCAGCCCGGGACCCGGATGCCTGCTGGAACTGCGGCGCGTATGGGCACCGTCGCACAGAATGCCCAAAAGGCCGGAGGCAACATTGTTTCCGGTGCGGAAGACCAGACCGGTCCGTGAGGACATGCGAGTCCTGCGGGCCCAAGTGGATTTTCGTAGGGCCCCCTCAACCCCAGAAAGAACAGGGGCGGAATATCAAGGGGAGAAAGTAGGCCCACCCGCGAGCGCCGGGGGGGACTCGACAAAGAAAACCGCTCCCGTAGCGGGCCGTTGAATTCCCGCCCGCGCCTATCGAGCCAGCCGAGCTGCTACCGTTTCCGCTATCGTTTTTTGTGTGTCTTCTCGGTTACATTCCGCACATTCCGGTTCCGCTACCGTTTTTTTTGTTTGTGTGTCTTCTCGGTTACATTCCGCACATTCCGGTTCCGCTATCGTTTTTTGTTTTTTCTCGTTAGAAAAGGTCGCTCCAGTTATCGGAGGGCCCCAAGATCGGGGGTACCGGCTCCGCATTTGATATTTTTTTTGTGGAGTCCCGTAAATCCCGGGACCGACCTAAAATTTTTTTTCTCAGTTTCGTTACCGTTCCGGTGGTTGGTTAGGAACCACGTTTCTCGTTATTTCTAGTCAGTAAATACAGTACCAGCGATTATAAGAACGACTGAAAATTAAATATTTTTATAAAACAAAAAGGAAAGAAAGCTACAAACTTATTTCATACCCGCCACAAAGTAGGTTAAGGTTTCGCGAGGAATCTCGTCCGAATCACGTAATAAAGACAAGTAGTCGAATAAGAAAAATTGCATGGGGAGCGTGTGTCTGTCCGAGGTTGCAGGTTTTCAGGTGTGAGGGGAAAACTTCCGAAGGGAACGCTCTTTCGACAACGAGCTCGGAATCACAGGTCCGACGAACTGTTGTCGGTCCGGTCCATTTTAAGGGGGGGGGGGAGTTGTGACGTTGCAAGTTTGCAGCGTCCCTTCCCTACCCCAAGAATAGCGAAAAGAAAAACCGAATTACGTATGGACCGGGCCGATCCTGTCTCGAACCACGAATCCGCACGCGGAAAAGCGAGCGTTCCCCGAGGAAACAAAAATACCGAAATCCCAGCTGACGCCCGATACGTTTGCCGAGTACGGCTAAGTTGCAGGGGCGTATCATCAGGGCGACGAGACCGCCGAAAACTCCCGAAGCAGGAAACCAAGGCAAGGAGCGCCCGAAATCTGAGAAAGGCCGAACAACAATAGTCCGTGCACGGGCGAATATAAAAGGAGTCAAAACACACGGGCCAATCAATCCGGAGGCGCCGACGTGGGACCAGAACCCCTACCGAACATCGTTCTTTTCGCGATCCCGTCGTCGCCTCACCCCGCTTAAAATGGGGTTCTAGCGTGGGTGGTGGACGAGACACCTGAGAGGGAACATCCTCACCGGTCGTTTATCGCAACCGGTAATTTCGCGAGTAATTCTCGGGCTCCTAGGTTCCGTTAGGACACGGCCCTGCGTAGCGCTAGATCGCCAGCGTGAAGTACGCCACTAGGGAATTTCGGCTAGGTCGCTAGAGTGGGGGGAACCAGAATCGATACGCGCCGTGGCGAGAATCGAAGGAATCACTGTCGTGCCGGCTCGCGTTACGAGAGAATACCGCCATTCTCGAAAGGAAATACCGAAAGTATTGTATTCCGCGTGCGGATTGTGTGAGTGGCCAAATTTCGTGCCCGAAGAAGGGAGTAACAACAGCCCTACCCAGTTCCGACGAACGATATATTCCGAGTCACGGTAAGTCGACAGTGATTCCGTAAACTCGTCTACGAGCGAGCTCGTTAATTTCGCGGGGGGCACGAGCCGATCGCCGACTCTGTCCCCGATATTCGCGTGTGCCGAGGCGCTTCCCGCCTCGTGCCCAGGGCTCGTACCGATCCGACGGTACTTTGAGCCGATTCAAGAGGTTCCCTCCCGTTAGCATATCGGAAGTTTTCCTCGGGAGAACCGACAGCGTCGTGAGATAGTTCCTTTTCGCGGACATTACAGTACGCGTTTCGCGAAGGTAGGAATCGCCATTTCGCGGGAATTAGATATCGCTTAGATCGCGCGAGCCGTTACCATCTCGTTCGCGGAAACGTTCGAATTTCCCGAGAACGATCGCGACAGTCGCGACCCGTGCGACGAACGTCTTCGCACGTCGACAACCGCGCGCTGCGAACCTCCACCTTATCGCAATCCTGTACAAGGAGCGCGGGCTCCCGGTTGCGGCCACGTGGCCGCGCGCCTGTAATTACTGACGAATAATTAAATGACTGAGAGCGAAAATAGCATTCGTTAATTTCGCCTGTGAGATCCGCCCTGCCGTGAGGGCTGTCCCCGCTATTCCCGTGTCCGAATTTCCGACTCCTCGCGCCTTCCTCTCGACCTCGCGCTTCTCGATATTCGGCCTTCGCGTCAGCTGACTCGCGAGCAAACCGCGAGAACGTTTCGTGCGGTACCCTTCCGGTACCTGGCGCCCGAACTTGTCGAATCACGTCAATCTTGATCGAATTTCGAGAGGTGCGTTTGTCCCGGGTGGACCGCGTCCGCACGGCCGCGCGCGGCCCGGCCTCAGCGCCTATAAAATCCCGGAAGTTGCCGTTCTTCCCCGTACTCGGTCCGACGGAAAAAGGGCAACGTGACAAATTGGCGCCCGAACAGGGACCTCTCTCTTGTAAGGGTTTTTCCGAGAACAGAGAGAGGCACGGTAATAGCTAGGGACTGGGTGTACAAGGCGTGCTGGAGAATGTATTGTATTGTCCGGAGGTACCATACAACTTATTATCGGTACGGAGAATGCAGGAGGCCGGGATGACGGTCATTTTCAATGAAAAAGGGGTCGAAATAGGTAAAGATAGTAAACCTATAATGAGAGGTAAGACCTTAAATTATTTAACAGGTATAGAATTTAAGATAAATAAAAGAAAGTTAAAAAATAATAATTTTCAAGCTTATAGTAGTATTAATAATGATTATGATTTGTGGCATAGACGCTTAGGCCACATAGGAAAAGCAAAGTTTTTGGAATTGAAGAACAAACAAATGGTTGATGATAATGAATGTATTGAAAAAGTTGTACCTACTGAAAATTTGTGTGAAGCTTGTATAAATGGCAAACAAGCAAGACTATCTTTTCAAAAAGCCAAAGATAAAAGCTATATCAAACGACCATTGTTTGTTGTTCACTCAGATGTGTGCGGTCCTATTACTCCTTCAACGGTAAATAATAAAAATTATTTTGTTCTATTTGTAGATGATTATACACATTATTGTGTAACCTATTTGATTACATACAAATCCGATGTGTTTTCGGTTTTCCAAAACTTTGTTGCAAAAAGTGAGGCACATTTTAATTCTAAAATTGTTAATTTGTATTGTGATAATGGGGGAGAATATTTATCGAATGAGATGAAGGATTATTGTGCACAGAAAGGAATTAGCTATCACTTAACTGTTCCACGAACCCCTCAATTAAACGGTGTTTCCGAACGAATAGTTAGGACAATAACTGAAAAAGCACGCACTATGATAAGTGGTGCTAGTTTAGATAAAGCGTTTTGGGGTGAGGCAGTACTGACTGCCACATACTTAATTAATTTAACTCCAACTAAAGCTTTAAGTATTAACAAAACACCATTCGAATTGTGGCATGATAAGAAGCCCAAATTAAAGTATTTGAAGATTTTCGGTTCAACCGTATATATACATAGTAAGATTAGAAAAACTAAGTTCGATGAAAAGTCATGGAAGGGAATATTAATTGGCTATGAACCGAACGGGTATAAAGTGTGGGATGTGGAACAGGGAAAATCTCTTGTTGTTAGAGATGTGATAGTTGATGAAATAAATTACTTGAAAACTCGACCAGTAATGAGACCTGTTATAGTTGAAGAAAATATCTATAATAAAACTGATACATCTGACTTACAGTCAAAATCAGTAGAAATAGATAAAAGGTCTCATAAATCTGATAACGATGAATCAGATATATTAAAGGCGAGAGAAAAAGTAAATTCAGAAATGAAATTAGGTGATGAACCTAATAAATCTGTAACAGAAACAGATATGCACAATAATTCTCTATCTGAAAATCTTAATCACAATACTGAAAACAATACTGAACTCCGTAGGAGTGATAGGATTAAACAACGTCCTCCTATATCGTGTGCAGAATCATTTATTAATAAGATTCGCAGTTCATATGAGGAAATTGAATCTAGAGAGGATAGGATTAAATGGGAACATGCGATAAATGACGAAATCAATTCATTGCTAACAAATAAAACTTGGACACTGGTTGAAAAACCAGAAAATAGAAACATTGTCGATTGTAAATGGGTATTCACCATTAAAACAGATGAACACGGAAATCCATCAAAATATAAGGCGCGTCTTGTTGCTCGCGGTTTCGGTCAAAAATACTTAATTGATTATGATGAAACATTTGCACCAGTTGCGAGAATGGCAAGTTTTAGATGCATAATTGCCATAGCTAATCAATTCAATTTATTGTTACACCATATGGATGTGAAAACAGCATTCTTAAATGGTAAATTAAAAGAGGAAATTTTTATGAAAGTTCCCCAAGGAATTGTAAGTAAACCCAACCAAGTCTGTAAATTAAATAAAGCCTTATATGGTTTGAAACAGGCAGCGAGGTGCTGGTTTGAGGTATTTGAAAAAAGCCTTATAGATGAAGGTTTCCGTAGTTCACCAGTCGACAGATGTTTATATATACTAGATAGAGGAAATATAGAAAATAATATATATGTTGTACTATATGTGGATGATTTAATGATTGCTACTGCAAAAGACGATACCATGAAAAATTTTAAAACATACCTAATGAATAAATTTAATATGGTAGATTTGAAGGAAATTAGTCTTTTCTTAGGTATAAAGATTGAACGAAAACAGAATAAAATATCTTTAAGTCAAACTAATTATATTAATACAGTTCTTAGAAGATTTAATATGCATGAGTGTAATCCTGTGAGCACTCCTTTGCCAAGTAAACTAGATTATTTAGCATTGAATTCTGAGGAAGAGTGTGAAGCACCATGTAAAAATTTAATTGGTTGTTTAATGTACATAATGGTATGTACAAGGCCTGATTTGAGTACTGCAGTAAACATTTTAAGTAGATATACAAATAAAAATAATAAGGAACTTTGGCAGAATTTAAAACATGTATTAAGATATCTCAAAGGTTCTAGTAAAATTACATTGAACTATGTAAGAGATAATTATAATAATATAATAACCGGTTACGTTGATTCTGATTGGGGAGGCCATGACGAGAATGATAGACGAAGTACTACAGGTTATTTATTTCAATTATTTGAACGATGCACTATAAGTTGGTCTACAAGACGACAAGCATCGGTAGCTGCATCATCTACTGAAGCAGAATACATGGCACTATTTGAAGGTGTAAGAGAAGCTATATGGTTAAAGTCCTTAATAGTTAGTATGAGTATAGAAATATCAAAACCGATTATAATATATGAAGACAATAACGGTTGCATTAGTATAGCAAATAATCCTAGCAATCATAAAAAATCGAAACATATAGACATCAAATACCATTTTTCAAGAGAGCAAATAGAGAAAAATGTAATAAAACTTGAATATATTTCCACAGAGAATCAGGTTGCAGACATTTTTACAAAGCCTCTATCAGCTACAAAATTTGTGGAGTTCAGGACAAAGATGGGCCTGGAAGGATAAAAAAAAAAAAAAAATATTATTAAAAATATATACGTAATATAGTAAATGTAGTATTATAAGTTTTTACGATCGGGTCTGATTAGGTTTTCTGGGTTTTCCTAATCCTATGCAACAAATGTTGGACCACGTGTACTCTCCCAGAAACGGCAAGGAACGAGACGTGAGTTTTTTGAAAGGAACAGTTTATTACCTTGAAGAAAATAGTAGAGTCAATTTTGAGGGGGCGTGTTGGAGTTTCCGACGGTTTCAAAATAGCCTCTACTTCTATTGTCCTTCAAGTGACCGAAGGCAGTATAAGGGCTGCAAGCCAGATGCGTCACAAGAGGGTACTACCTGGAAAAACCCCGACGCGCCAGGCTAAGCAGTAAAAATTAGAAAGCGCGCTGTAGCGGGTAGACAAGGACTCTGTATCCTTGTTCTATGGTTTGATTTTTAGGCTTGCATTGCCGTGGACATTTTTCTCAAGTCAGTCTGCTGTAGATCCTCTTCAAGGAAAGACGTTCCGTTCCGAGCCGTTAATAAAGTCTTGTTTTCTACAAAACTTTGTCTCAGATTATTTGGTACCCTATTCCAATACATATTAGGATATGTTATAAGGTATTTTCAATGATACACTGCATATTACGTTATATTAGAAGGTATTTTCAATGATACACTGCATATTACGTTATATTATAAGGTATTTTCAATGATACACTGCATATTACGTTATATTATAATGTATTTTCAATGATACACTGCATATTACGTTATATTATAATGTATTTTCAATGATACACTGCATATTACGTTATATTATAAGGTATTTTCAATGATACACTGCATATTACGTTATATTAGAAGGTATTTTCAATGATACACTGCATATTACGTTATATTATAAGGTATTTTCAATGATACACTGCATATTACGTTATATTACATGGTATTTTCAATGATACACTGCATATTACGTTATATTATAAGGTATTTTCAATGATACACTGCATATTACGTTATATTAGAAGGTATTTTCAATGATACACTGCATATTACGTTATATTATAAGGTATTTTCAAAGATACACTACAAATTACCATATATTATAAGGTATTTTCAAAGATACACTGCATATTACGTTATATTATAAGGTATTTTCAATGATTCACTGCATATTACGTTATATTATAAGGTATTTTCAATGATACACTGCATATTACGTTATATTATAAGGTATTTTCAATGATACACTGCATATAACGTTATATTATAAGGTATTTTCAATGCTACACTGCATATTACGATATATTATATGGTGTTTTCAATGATACACTCCATATTACGTAATATTATAAGGTATTTTCAATGATACACTGCATATTACGTTATATTATAAGGTATTTTCATTGATACACTACAAATTACCATATATT
The DNA here is from genome assembly GCA_916610255.1 of Lasioglossum lativentre. Taxonomy (NCBI): domain Eukaryota; kingdom Metazoa; phylum Arthropoda; class Insecta; order Hymenoptera; family Halictidae; genus Lasioglossum; species Lasioglossum lativentre. The sequence continues at coordinate 41,122 of CAKAJI010000838.1, forward strand.
ATAAGGTATTTTCAATGATACACTGCATAATACGTTATATCATAAGGTATTTTCAATGATACACTGCATATTACGTTATATGATAAGGTATTTTCAATGATAAACTACTATATATTATAAGGTATTTTCAATGATAAGCTACTATATCTTATAAGGTATTTTCCATGATACACTGCATATTACGTTATATTATAAGGTATTTTCAATGATACACTGTATATTACGTTATATTATTAGGTATTTTCAATGATAAACTGCCTATTACGTTATATTATAAGGTATTTTCAATGATACACTGCATATTACGTTATATTATAAGGTATTTTCATTGATACACTACAAATTACCATATATTATAAGGTATTTTCAATGATACACTGCATAATACGTTATATCATAAGGTATTTTCAATGATACACTGCATATTACGTTATATTATAAGGTATTTTCAATGATAAACTACTATATATTATAAGGTATTTTCAATGATAAGCTACTATGTCTTATAAGGTATTTTCAATGATACACTGCATATTACGTTATATTATAAGCTTTTTCAATGGTAAACTACTATATATTATAAGGTATTTTCAAAGATACACTGCATATTACGTTATATTATAAGGTATTTTCAATGATACACTGCATATAACGTTATATTATAAGGTATTTTCAATGATACACTGCATAATACGTTATATCATAAGGTATTTTCAATGATAAACTACTAAATATTATAAGGTATTTTCAATGATACACTGCATATTACGTTATATTATAAGGTATTTTCAATGATACACTGCATATAACGTTATATTATAAGGTATTTTCAATGATACACTGCATATTACGTTATATTATAAGGTACTTTCATTGATACACTACAAATTACCATATATTATAAGGTATTTTCAAAGATGCACTGCATATTACGTTATATTATAAGGTATTTTCAATGATTCACTGCATATTACGTTATATTATAAGGTATTTTCAATGATTCACTGCATATTACGTTATATTATAAGGTATTTTCAATGATACACTGCATATTACGTTATATTATAAGGTATTTTCAATGATAAACTACTAAATATTATAAGGTATTTTCAATGATACACTGCATATTACGTTATATTATAAGGTATTTTCAATGATACACTGCATATAACGTTATATTATAAGGTATTTTCAATGATACACTGCATATTACGATATATTATATGGTGTTTTCAATGATACACTGCATATTACGTTATATCATAAAGCATTTTCAATGATACACTGCATATTACGATATATTATAAGGTATTTTCAATGATACACTGCATATTACGTTGTATTATAAGGTATTTTCATTGATAGACTAGAATTACCATATATTCCAAGGTATTTTCAATGATACACTGCATATTACGTTTTATTATAAGGTATTTTCAATGACACACTGCATATTACGTTATATTATAAGGTATTTGCAATGATACACTGCATATTACGATATATTATATGGTATTTTCAATGATACACTGCATATTATGATATATTATAAGGTATTTTCAATGATACACTGCATATTACGTTATATTATAAGGTACTTTCATTGATACACTACAAATTACCATATATTATAAGGTATTATCAAAGATACACTGCATATTACGTTATATTACAAGGTATTTTCAATGATTCACTGCATATTACGTTATATTATAAGGAATTTTCAATGATACACTGCATATTACGTTATATTATAAGGTATTTTCAATGATAAACTACTAAATATTATAAGGTATTTTCAATGATACACTCCATATTACGTAATATTATAAGGTATTTTCAATGATACACTGCATATAACGTTATATTATAAGGTATTTTCAATGATACACTGCATATTACGATATATTATATGGTGTTTTCAATGATACACTCCATATTACGTAATATTATAAGGTATTTTCAATGATAAACTACGATATATTAGAAGGTATTTTCAATGATACCCTGCATATTACGTTATATTATAAGGTATTTTCAATGATACACTGCATATTACGTTATATTATAAGGTATTTTCAATAATACACTGTATATTACGTTATATTACATGGTATTTTCAATGATACACAGCATATTACGTTATATTTTATGGTATTTTCAATGATACACTGCATATTACGTTATATTATAAGGTATTTTCAATGATACACTGCATATTAGGATATGTTATAAGGTATTTTCTATGATACACAGCATATTACGTTATATTATAAGGTATTGTCAATGATACACTGCATATTACGTTATATTATAAGGTATTTTCAATGATACACTGCATATTACGTTATATTATAAGGTATTTTCAATGATACACTGCATATTACGTTATATTACATGGTATTTTCAATGATACACTGCATATTACGTTATATTATAAGGTATTTTCAATGATACACTGCATATTACGTTATATTAGAAGGTATTTTCAATGATACACTGCATATTACGTTATATTATAAGGTATTTTCAAAGATACACTGCATATTACGTTATATTACATGGTATTTTCAATGATACACTGCATATTAGGATATGTTATAAGGTATTTTTAATGATAAACTACTAAATATTATAAGGTATTTTCAATGACACACTGCATATTACGTTATATTATAAGGTATTTGCAATGATACACTGCATATTACGATATATTATATGGTATTTTCAATGATACACTTCATATTACGTTATATTATAAGGTATTTTCAATGATACACTGCATATAACGTTATATTATAAGGTATTTTCAATGATACACTGCATATTACGATATATTATATGGTGTTTTCAATGATAAACTACTAAATATTATAAGGTATTTTCAATGATACACTGCATATTACGTTATATTATAAGGTATTTTCAATGATACACTGCATATAACGTTATATTATAAGGTATTTTCAATGATACACTGCATATTACGTTATATTATAAGGTACTTTCATTGATACACTACAAATTACCATATATTATAAGGTATTATCAAAGATACACTGCATATTACGTTATATTATAAGGTATTTTCAATGATTCACTGCATATTACGTTATATTATAAGGTATTTTCAATGATACACTGCATATTACGATATATTATATGGTGTTTTCAATGATACACTCCATATTACGTAATATTATAAGGTATTTTCAATGATACACTGCATATTACGTTATATTATAAGGTATTTTCAATTGTAAACTACTATATATCATAAGGTATTTTCAATGATACACTGCATAATACGTTATATCATAAGGTATTTTCAATGATACACTGCATATTACGTTATATTATAAGGTATTTTCAATGATAAACTACTATATATTATAAGGTATTTTCAATGATAAGCTACTATATCTTATAAGGTATTTTCAATGATACACTGCATATTACGTTATATTATAAGGTATTTTCATTGATACACTACAAATTACCATATATTATAAGGTATTTTCAAAGATACACTGCATATTACGTTATATTATAAGGTATTTTCAATGATTCACTGCATATTACGTTATATTATAAGGTATTTTCAATGATACACTGCATATTACGTTATATTATAAGCTTTTTCAATGGTAAACTACTATATATTATAAGGTATTTTCAAAGATACACTGCATATTACGTTATATTATAAGGTATTTTCAATGATACACTGTATATTACGTTATATTATAAGGTATTTTCAATGATAAACTGCATATAACGTTATATTATAAGGTATTTTCAATGATAAACTACTAAATATTATAAGGTATTTTCAATGATACACTGCATATTACGTTATATTATAAGGTATTTTCAATGATACACTGCATATAACGTTATATTATAAGGTATTTTCAATGATACACTGCATATTACGTTATATTATAAGGTACTTTCATTGATACACTACAAATTACCATATATTATAAGGTATTTTCAAAGATGCACTGCATATTACGTTATATTATAAGGTATTTTCAATGATTCACTGCATATTACGATATATTATATGGTATTTTCAATGATACACTGCATATTACGTTATATTATAATGTACTTTCATTGATACACTACAAATTACCATATATTATAAGGTATTTTCAAAGATACACTGCATATTACGTTATATTATAAGGTATTTTCAATGATTCACTGCATATTACGTTATATTAAAAGGTATTTTCAATGATACACTGCATGTTACGTTATATTATAAGGTATTTTCAATGATAAACTACTAAATATTATAAGGTATTTTCAATGATACACTGCATATTACGTTATATTATAAGGTATTTTCAATGATACACTGCATATAACGTTATATTATAAGGTATTTTCAATGATACACTGCATATTACGATATATTATATGGTGTTTTCAATGATACACTCCATATTACGTAATATTATAAGGTATTTTCAATGATACACTGCATATTACGTTATATTATAAGGTATTTTCAATGATACACTGCATATTACGTTATATTATAAGGTACTTTCATTGATACACTACAAATTACCATATATTATAAGGTATTTTCAAAGATACACTGCATATTACGTTATATTATAAGGTATTTTCAATGATTCACTGCATATTACGTTATATTATAAGGTATTTTCAATGATACACTGCATATTACGTTATATTATAAGGTATTTTCAATGATAAACTACTAAATATTATAAGGTATTTTCAATGATACACTGCATATTACGTTATATTATAAGGTATTTTCAATGATACACTGCATATAACGTTATATTATAAGGTATTTTCAATGATACACTGCATATTACGATATATTATATGGTGTTTTCAATGATACACTGCATATTACGTTATATCATAAAGCATTTTCAATGATACACTGCATATTACGATATATTATAAGGTATTTTCAATGATACACTGCATATTACGTTGTATTATAAGGTATTTTCATTGATAGACTAGAATTACCATATATTCCAAGGTATTTTCAATGATACACTGCATATTACGTTTTATTATAAGGTATTTTCAATGATACACGGCATATTACGTTATATTATATGGTATTTTCAATGATACACTGCATATTACGTTATATTATAACGTATTTTCAATGATAAACTGCATATTACGTTATATTATAAGGTATTTTCAATGATAAACTACTAAATATTATAAGGTATTTTCAATGATACACTGCATATTACGTTATATTATAAGGTATTTTCAATGATACACTGCATATAACGTTATATTATAAGGTATTTTCAATGATACACTGCATATTACGATATATTATATGGTGTTTTCAATGATACACTGCATATTACGAAATATTATAAGGTATTTTCAATGATACACTGCATATTACGTTATATTATAAGGTATTTTCAATGACACACTGCATATTACGTTATATTATAAGGTATTTGCAATGATACACTGCATATTACGATATATTATATGGTATTTTCAATGATACACTGCATATTATGATATATTATAAGGTATTTTCAATGATACACTGCATATTACGTTATATTATAAGGTACTTTCATTGATACACTACAAATTACCATATATTATAAGGTATTATCAAAGATACACTGCATATTACGTTATATTATAAGGTATTTTCAATTGTAAACTACTATATATCATAAGGTATTTTCAATGATACACTGCATAATACGTTATATCATAAGGTATTTTCAATGATACACTGCATATTACGTTATATTATAAGGTATTTTCAATGATAAACTACTATATATTATAAGGTATTTTCAATGATAAACTACTAAATATTATAAGGTATTTTCAATGATACACTGCATATTACGTTATATTATAAGGTATTTTCAATGACACACTGCATATTACGTTATATTATAAGGTATTTGCAATGATACACTGCATATAACGTTATATTATAAGGTATTTTCAATGATACACTGCATATTACGATATATTATATGGTGTTTTCAATGATACACTCCATATTACGTAATATTATAAGGTATTTTCAATGATACACTGCATATAACGTTATATTATAAGGTATTTTCAATGATACACTGCATATTACGATATATTATATGGTGTTTTCAATGATAAACTACTAAATATTATAAGGTATTTTCAATGATACACTGCATATTACGTTATATTATAAGGTATTTTCAATGATACACTGCATATAACGTTATATTATAAGGTATTTTCAATGATACACTGCATATTACGTTATATTATAAGGTACTTTCATTGATACACTACAAATTACCATATATTATAAGGTATTATCAAAGATACACTGCATATTACGTTATATTATAAGGTATTTTCAATGATTCACTGCATATTACGTTATATTATAAGGTATTTTCAATGATACACTGCATATTACGTTATATTATAAGGTATTATCAATGATAAACTACTAAATATTATAAGGTATTTTCAATGATACACTGCATATTACGTTATATTATAAGGTATTTTCAATGATACACTGCATATAACGTTATATTATAAGGTATTTTCAATGATACACTGCATATTACGATATATTATATGGTGTTTTCAATGATACACTCCATATTACGTAATATTATAAGGTATTTTCAATGATACACTGCATATTACGTTATATTATAAGGTATTTTCAATTGTAAACTACTATATATCATAAGGTATTTTCAATGATACACTGCATAATACGTTATATCATAAGGTATTTTCAATGATACACTGCATATTACGTTATATTATAAGGTATTTTCAATGATAAACTACTATATATTATAAGGTATTTTCAATGATAAGCTACTATATCTTATAAGGTATTTTCAATGATACACTGCATATTACGTTATATTATAAGGTATTTTCATTGATACACTACAAATTACCATATATTATAAGGTATTTTCAAAGATACACTGCATATTACGTTATATTATATGGTATTTTCAATGATACACTGCATATTACGTTATATTATAACGTATTTTCAATGATAAACTGCATATTACGTTATATTATAAGGTATTTTCAATGATAAACTACTAAATATTATAAGGTATTTTCAATGATACACTGCATATTACGTTATATTATAAGGTATTTTCAATGATACACTGCATATAACGTTATATTATAAGGTATTTTCAATGATACACTGCATATTACGATATATTATATGGTGTTTTCAATGATACACTGCATATTACGAAATATTATAAGGTATTTTCAATGATACACTGCATATTACGTTATATTATAAGGTATTTTCAATGACACACTGCATATTACGTTATATTATAAGGTATTTGCAATGATACACTGCATATTACGATATATTATATGGTATTTTCAATGATACACTGCATATTATGATATATTATAAGGTATTTTCAATGATACACTGCATATTACGTTATATTATAAGGTACTTTCATTGATACACTACAAATTACCATATATTATAAGGTATTTTCAATGATACACTGCATATTACGTTATATTATAAGGTATTTTCAATGATAAACTACTATATATTATAAGGTATTTTCAATGATAAACTACTAAATATTATAAGGTATTTTCAATGATACACTGCATATTACGTTATATTATAAGGTATTTTCAATGACACACTGCATATTACGTTATATTATAAGGTATTTGCAATGATACACTGCATATAACGTTATATTATAAGGTATTTTCAATGATACACTGCATATTACGATATATTATATGGTGTTTTCAATGATACACTCCATATTACGTAATATTATAAGGTATTTTCAATGATACACTGCATATAACGTTATATTATAAGGTATTTTCAATGATACACTGCATATTACGATATATTATATGGTGTTTTCAATGATAAACTACTAAATATTATAAGGTATTTTCAATGATACACTGCATATTACGTTATATTATAAGGTATTTTCAATGATACACTGCATATTACGTTATATTATAAGGTATTTTCAATGATACACTGCATATTACGTTATATTATAAGGTACTTTCATTGATACACTACAAATTACCATATATTATAAGGTATTATCAAAGATACACTGCATATTACGTTATATTATAAGGTATTTTCAATGATTCACTGCATATTACGTTATATTATAAGGTATTTTCAATGATACACTGCATATTACGTTATATTATAAGGTATTATCAATGATAAACTACTAAATATTATAAGGTATTTTCAATGATACACTGCATATTACGTTATATTATAAGGTATTTTCAATGATACACTGCATATAACGTTATATTATAAGGTATTTTCAATGATACACTGCATATTACGATATATTATATGGTGTTTTCAATGATACACTCCATATTACGTAATATTATAAGGTATTTTCAATGATACACTGCATATAACGTTATATTATAAGGTATTTTCAATGATACACTGCATATTACGATATATTATATGGTGTTTTCAATGATAAACTACTAAATATTATAAGGTATTTTCAATGATACACTGCATATTACGTTATATTATAAGGTATTTTCAATGATACACTGCATATTACGTTATATTATAAGGTATTTTCAATGATACACTGCATATTACGTTATATTATAAGGTACTTTCATTGATACACTACAAATTACCATATATTATAAGGTATTATCAAAGATACACTGCATATTACGTTATATTATAAGGTATTTTCAATGATTCACTGCATATTACGTTATATTATAAGGTATTTTCAATGATACACTGCATATTACGTTATATTATAAGGTATTATCAATGATAAACTACTAAATATTATAAGGTATTTTCAATGATACACTGCATATTACGTTATATTATAAGGTATTTTCAATGATACACTGCATATAACGTTATATTATAAGGTATTTTCAATGATACACTGCATATTACGATATATTATATGGTGTTTTCAATGATACACTCCATATTACGTAATATTATAAGGTATTTTCAATGATACACTGCATATTACGTTATATTATAAGGTATTTTCAATTGTAAACTACTATATATCATAAGGTATTTTCAATGATACACTGCATAATACGTTATATCATAAGGTATTTTCAATGATACACTGCATATTACGTTATATTATAAGGTATTTTCAATGATAAACTACTATATATTATAAGGTATTTTCAATGATAAGCTACTATATCTTATAAGGTATTTTCAATGATACACTGCATATTACGTTATATTATAAGGTATTTTCATTGATACACTACAAATTACCATATATTATAAGGTATTTTCAAAGATACACTGCATATTACGTTATATTATAAGGTATTTTCAATGATTCACTGCATATTACGTTATATTAAAAGGTATTTTCAATGATACACTGCATGTTACGTTATATTATAAGGTATTTTCAATGATAAACTACTAAATATTATAAGGTATTTTCAATGATACACTGCATATTACGTTATATTATAAGGTATTTTCAATGATACACTGCATATAACGTTATATTATAAGGTATTTTCAATGATACACTGCATATTACGATATATTATATGGTGTTTTCAATGATACACTCCATATTACGTAATATTATAAGGTATTTTCAATGATACACTGCATATTACGTTATATTATAAGGTATTTTCAATGATACACTGCATATTACGTTATATTATAAGGTACTTTCATTGATACACTACAAATTACCATATATTATAAGGTATTTTCAAAGATACACTGCATATTACGTTATATTATAAGGTATTTTCAATGATACACTGCATATTACGTTATATTATAAGGTATTTTCAATGATACACTGCATATTACGTTATATTATAAGGTATTTTCAATGATAAACTACTAAATATTATAAGGTATTTTCAATGATACACTGCATATTACGTTATATTATAAGGTATTTTCAATGATACACTGCATATAACGTTATATTATAAGGTATTTTCAATGGTAAACTACTATATATTATAAGGTATTTTCAAAGATACACTGCATATTACGTTATATTATAAGGTATTTTCAATGATACACTGCATATTACGATATATTATATGGTGTTTTCAATGATACACTGCATATTACGTTATATCATAAAGCATTTTCAATGATACACTGCATATTACGATATATTATAAGGTATTTTCAATGATACACTGCATATTACGTTGTATTATAAGGTATTTTCATTGATAGACTAGAATTACCATATATTCCAAGGTATTTTCAATGATACACTGCATATTACGTTTTATTATAAGGTATTTTCAATGATACACTGCATATTACGTTATATTATATGGTATTTTCAATGATACACTGCATATTACGTTATATTATAAGGTATTTTCAATGATTCACTGCATATTACGTTATATTATAAGGTATTTTCAATGATACACTGCATATTACGTTATATTATAAGGTATTTTCAATGATAAACTACTAAATATTATAAGGTATTTTCAATGATACACTCCATATTACGTAATATTATAAGGTATTTTCAATGATACACTGCATATAACGTTATATTATAAGGTATTTTCAATGATACACTGCATATTACGATATATTATATGGTGTTTTCAATGATACACTCCATATTACGTAATATTATAAGGTATTTTCAATGATAAACTACGATATATTAGAAGGTATTTTCAATGATACCCTGCATATTACCTTATGTTATAATGTATTTTCAATGATACACTGCATATTACGTTATATTATAAGGTATTTTCAATGATAAACTACTAAATATTATAAGGTATTTTCAATGATACACTGCATATTACGTTATATTATAAGGTATTTTCAATGATACACTGCATATTACGTTATATTATAAGGTATTTTCAATGGTAAACTACTATATATTATAAGGTATTTTCAAAGATACACTGCATATTACGTTATATTATAAGGTATTTTCAATGATTCACTGCATATTACGTTTTATTATAAGGTATTTTCAATGATACACTGCATATTACGTTATATTATATGGTATTTTCAATGATACACTGCATATTACGTTATATTATAACGTATTTTCAATGATAAACTGCATATTACGTTATATTATAAGGTATTTTCAATGATAAACTACTAAATATTATAAGGTATTTTCAATGATACACTGCATATTACGTTATATTATAAGGTATTTTCAATGATACACTGCATATAACGTTATATTATAAGGTATTTTCAATGATACACTGCATATTACGATATATTATATGGTGTTTTCAATGATACACTGCATATTACGAAATATTATAAGGTATTTTCAATGATACACTGCATATTACGTTATATTATAAGGTATTTTCAATGATAAACTACTAAATATTATAAGGTATTTTCAATGATACACTGCATATTACGTTATATTATAAGGTATTTTCAATGATACACTGCATATAACGTTATATTATAAGGTATTTTCAATGGTAAACTACTATATATTATAAGGTATTTTCAAAGATACACTGCATATTACGTTATATTATAAGGTATTTTCAATGATTCACTGCATATTACGTTATATTATAAGGTATTTTCAATGATACACTGCATATTACGTTATATTATAAGGTATTTTCATTGATACACTACAAATTACCATATATTATAAGGTATTTTCAATGATACACTGCATAATACGTTATATCATAAGGTATTTTCAATGATACACTGCATATTACGTTATATTATAAGGTATTTTCAATGATAAGCTACTATATCTTATAAGGTATTTTCCATGATACACTGCATATTACGTTATATTATAAGGTATTTTCAATGATACACTGTATATTACGTTATATTATTAGGTATTTTCAATGATAAACTGCCTATTACGTTATATTATAAGGTATTTTCAATGATAAACTGCATATTACGTTATATTATAAGGTATTTTCAATGATACACTGCATATTACGTTATATTATAAGGTATTTTCAATGATACACTCCATATTACGTAATATTATAAGGTATTTTCAATGATACACTGCATATTACGTTATATTATAAGGTATTTTCAATGATAAACTACTATATATTATAAGGTATTTTCAATGATAAGATACTATATCTTATAAGGTATTTTCAATGATACACTGCATATTACGTTATATTATAAGGTATTTTCAATGATACACTGCATATAACGTTATATTATAAGGTATTTTCAATGCTACACTGCATATTACGATATATTATATGGTGTTTTCAATGATACACTCCATATTACGTAATATTATAAGGTATTATCAATGATACACTGCATATTACGTTATATTATAAGGTATTTTCAATGATACACTGCATATAACGTTATATTATAAGGTATTTTCAATGATACACTGCATATTACGATATATTATATGGTATTTTCAATGATACACTGCATATTATGATATATTATAAGGTATTTTCAATGATACACTGCATATTACGTTATATTATAAGGTACTTTCATTGATACACTACAAATTACCATATATTATAAGGTATTTTCAATGATACACTGCATAATACGTTATATCATAAGGTATTTTCAATGATACACTGCATATTACGTTATATTATAAGGTATTTGCAATGATACACTGCATATTACGATATATTATATGGTATTTTCAATGATACACTGCATATTATGATATATTATAAGGTATTTTCAATGATACACTGCATATTACGTTATATTATAAGGTACTTTCATTGATACACTACAAATTACCATATATTATAAGGTATTATCAAAGATACACTGCATATTACGTTATATTATAAGGTATTTTCAATGATTCACTGCATATTACGTTATATTATAAGGTATTTTCAATGATACACTGCATATTACGTTATATTATAAGGTATTTTCAATGATAAACTACTAAATATTATAAGGTATTTTCAATGATACACTCCATATTACGTAATATTATAAGGTATTTTCAATGATACACTGCATATAACGTTATATTATAAGGTATTTTCAATGATACACTGCATATTACGATATATTATATGGTGTTTTCAATGATACACTCCATATTACGTAATATTATAAGGTATTTTCAATGATAAACTACTATATATTAGAAGGTATTTTCAATGATACCCTGCATATTACGTTATATTATAATGTATTTTCAATGATACACTGCATATTACGTTATATTATAAGGTATTTTCAATGATAAACTACTAAATATTATAAGGTATTTTCAATGATACACTGCATATTACGTTATATTATAAGGTATTTTCAATGATACACTGCATATTACGTTATATTATAAGGTATTTTCAATGGTAAACTACTATATATTATAAGGTATTTTCAAAGATACACTGCATATTACGTTATATTATAAGGTATTTTCAATGATTCACTGCATATTACGTTTTATTATAAGGTATTTTCAATGATACACTGCATATTACGTTATATTATATGGTATTTTCAATGATACACTGCATATTACGTTATATTATAACGTATTTTCAATGATAAACTGCATATTACGTTATATTATAAGGTATTTTCAATGATAAACTACTAAATATTATAAGGTATTTTCAATGATACACTGCATATTACGTTATATTATAAGGTATTTTCAATGATACACTGCATATAACGTTATATTATAAGGTATTTTCAATGATACACTGCATATTACGATATATTATATGGTGTTTTCAATGATACACTGCATATTACGAAATATTATAAGGTATTTTCAATGATACACTGCATATTACGTTATATTATAAGGTATTTTCAATGACACACTGCATATTACGTTATATTATAAGGTATTTTCAATGATACACTGCCTATTACGTTATATTATAAGGTATTTTCAATGATACACTGCATATTACGTTATATTATAAGGTATTTTCATTGATACACTACAAATTACCATATATTATAAGGTATTTTCAATGATACACTGCATAATACGTTATATCATAAGGTATTTTCAATGATACACTGCATATTACGTTATATTATAAGGTATTTTCAATGATAAGCTACTATATCTTATAAGGTATTTTCCATGATACACTGCATATTACGTTATATTATAAGGTATTTTCAATGATACACTGCATATTACGTTATATTATAAGGTATTTTCAATGATACACTGCATAATACGTTATATCATAAGGTATTTTCAATGATACACTGCATATTACGTTATATTATAAGGTATTTTCAATGATAAACTACTATATATTATAAGGTATTTTCAATGATAAACTACTAAATATTATAAGGTATTTTCAATGATACACTGCATATTACGTTATATTATAAGGTATTTTCAATGACACACTGCATATTACGTTATATTATAAGGTATTTGCAATGATACACTGCATATTACGATATATTATATGGTATTTTCAATGATACACTGCATATTATGATATATTATAAGGTATTTTCAATGATACACTGCATATTACGTTATATTATAAGGTACTTTCATTGATACACTACAAATTACCATATATTATAAGGTATTATCAAAGATACACTGCATATTACGTTATATTATAAGGTATTTTCAATGATTCACTGCATATTACGTTATATTATAAGGTATTTTCAATGATACACTGCATATTACGTTATATTATAAGGTATTTTCAATGATAAACTACTAAATATTATAAGGTATTTTCAATGATACACTCCATATTACGTAATATTATAAGGTATTTTCAATGATACACTGCATATAACGTTATATTATAAGGTATTTTCAATGATACACTGCATATTACGATATATTATATGGTGTTTTCAATGATACACTCCATATTACGTAATATTATAAGGTATTTTCAATGATAAACTACTATATATTATAAGGTATTTTCAATGATACACTGCATATTACGTTATATTATAATGTATTTTCAATGATACACTGCATATTACGTTATATTATAAGGTATTTTCAATGATAAACTACTAAATATTATAAGGTATTTTCAATGATACACTGCATATTACGTTATATTATAAGGTATTTTCAATGATACACTGCATATAACGTTATATTATAAGGTATTTTCAATGGTAAACTACTATATATTATAAGGTATTTTCAAAGATACACTGCATATTACGTTATATTATAAGGTATTTTCAATGATTCACTGCATATTACGTTTTATTATAAGGTATTTTCAATGATACACTGCATATTACGTTATATTATATGGTATTTTCAATGATACACTGCATATTACGTTATATTATAACGTATTTTCAATGATAAACTGCATATTACGTTATATTATAAGGTATTTTCAATGATAAACTACTAAATATTATAAGGTATTTTCAATGATACACTGCATATTACGTTATATTATAAGGTATTTTCAATGATACACTGCATATAACGTTATATTATAAGGTATTTTCAATGATACACTGCATATTACGATATATTATATGGTGTTTTCAATGATACACTGCATATTACGAAATATTATAAGGTATTTTCAATGATACACTGCATATTACGTTATATTATAAGGTATTTTCAATGACACACTGCATATTACGTTATATTATAAGGTATTTTCAATGATACACTGCCTATTACGTTATATTATAAGGTATTTTCAATGATACACTGCATATTACGTTATATTATAAGGTATTTTCATTGATACACTACAAATTACCATATATTATAAGGTATTTTCAATGATACACTGCATAATACGTTATATCATAAGGTATTTTCAATGATACACTGCATATTACGTTATATTATAAGGTATTTTCAATGATAAGCTACTATATCTTATAAGGTATTTTCCATGATACACTGCATATTACGTTATATTATAAGGTATTTTCAATGATACACTGTATATTACGTTATATTATTAGGTATTTTCAATGATAAACTGCCTATTACGTTATATTATAAGGTATTTTCAATGATAAACTGCATATTACGTTATATTATAAGGTATTTTCAATGATACACTGCATATTACGTTATATTATAAGGTATTTTCAATGATACACTCCATATTACGTAATATTATAAGGTATTTTCAATGATACACTGCATATTACGTTATATTATAAGGTATTTTCAATGATAAACTACTATATATTATAAGGTATTTTCAATGATAAGATACTATATCTTATAAGGTATTTTCAATGATACACTGCATATTACGTTATATTATAAGGTATTTTCAATGATACACTGCATATAACGTTATATTATAAGGTATTTTCAATGCTACACTGCATATTACGATATATTATATGGTGTTTTCAATGATACACTCCATATTACGTAATATTATAAGGTATTATCAATGATACACTGCATATTACGTTATATTATATGGTATTTTCATTGATACACTACAAATTACCATATATTATAAGGTATTTTCAATGATACACTGCATATTACGTTATATTATAAGGTATTTTCAATGATAAACTACTATATATTATAAGGTATTTTCAATGATAAGCTACTATATCTTATAAGGTATTTTCCATGATACACTGCATATTACGTTATATTATAAGGTATTTTCAATGATACACTGTATATTACGTTATATTATTAGGTATTTTCAATGATAAACTGCCTATTACGTTATATTATAAGGTATTTTCAATGATACACTGCATATTACGTTATATTATAAGGTATTTTCATTGATACACTACAAATTACCATATATTATAAGGTATTTTCAATGATACACTGCATAATACGTTATATCATAAGGTATTTTCAATGATACACTGCATATTACGTTATATTATAAGGTATTTTCAATGATAAACTACTATATATTATAAGGTATTTTCAATGATAAGCTACTATGTCTTATAATGTATTTTCAATGATACACTGCATATTACGTTATATTATAAGCTTTTTCAATGGTAAACTACTATATATTATAAGGTATTTTCAAAGATACACTGCATATTACGTTATATTATAAGGTATTTTCAATGATACACTGCATATTACGTTATATTATAAGGTATTTTCAATGATACACTGCATATTACGTTATATTATAAGGTACTTTCATTGATACACTACAAATTACCATATATTATAAGGTATTTTCAAAGATGCACTGCATATTACGTTATATTATAAGGTATTTTCAATGATTCACTGCATATTACGATATATTATATGGTATTTTCAATGATACACTGCATATTACGTTATATTATAAGGTACTTTCATTGATACACTACAAATTACCATATATTATAAGGTATTTTCAAAGATACACTGCATATTACGTTATATTATAAGGTATTTACAATGATTCACTGCATATTACGTTATATTAAAAGGTATTTTCAATGATACACTGCATATTACGTTATATTATAAGGTATTTTCAATGATAAACTACTAAATATTATAAGGTATTTTCAATGATACACTGCATATTACGTTATATTATAAGGTATTTTCAATGATACACTGCATATAACGTTATATTATAAGGTATTTTCAATGATACACTGCATATTACGATATATTATATGGTATTTTCAATGATACACTGCATATTATGATATATTATAAGGTATTTTCAATGATACACTGCATATTACGTTATATTATAAGGTACTTTCATTGATACACTACAAATTACCATATATTATAAGGTATTTTCAATGATACACTGCATAATACGTTATATCATAAGGTATTTTCAATGATACACTGCATATTACGTTATATTATAAGGTATTTTCAATGATAAACTACTATATATTATAAGGTATTTTCAATGATAAGCTACTATGTCTTATAATGTATTTTCAATGATACACTGCATATTACGTTATATTATAAGCTTTTTCAATGGTAAACTACTATATATTATAAGGTATTTTCAAAGATACACTGCATATTACGTTATATTATAAGGTATTTTCAATGATACACTGCATATAACGTTATATTATAAGGTATTTTCAATGATACACTGCATATTACGTTATATTATAAGGTACTTTCATTGATACACTACAAATTACCATATATTATAAGGTATTTTCAAAGATGCACTGCATATTACGTTATATTATAAGGTATTTTCAATGATTCACTGCATATTACGATATATTATATGGTATTTTCAATGATACACTGCATATTACGTTATATTATAAGGTACTTTCATTGATACACTACAAATTACCATATATTATAAGGTATTTTCAAAGATACACTGCATATTACGTTATATTATAAGGTATTTACAATGATTCACTGCATATTACGTTATATTAAAAGGTATTTTCAATGATACACTGCATATTACGTTATATTATAAGGTATTTTCAATGATAAACTACTAAATATTATAAGGTATTTTCAATGATACACTGCATATTACGTTATATTATAAGGTATTTTCAATGATACACTGCATATAACGTTATATTATAAGGTATTTTCAATGATACACTGCATATTACGATATATTATATGGTATTTTCAATGATACACTGCATATTATGATATATTATAAGGTATTTTCAATGATACACTGCATATTACGTTATATTATAAGGTACTTTCATTGATACACTACAAATTACCATATATTATAAGGTATTATCTAAGATACACTGCATATTACGTTATATTATAAGGTATTTTCAATGATTCACTGCATATTACGTTATATTATAAGGTATTTTCAATGATACACTGCATATTACGTTATATTATAAGGTATTTTCAATGATAAACTACTAAATATTATAAGGTATTTTCAATGATACACTTCATATTACGTTATATTATAAGGTATTTTCAATGATACACTGCATATAACGTTATATTATAAGGTATTTTCAATGATACACTGCATATTACGATATATTATATGGTGTTTTCAATGATAAACTACTAAATATTATAAGGTACTTTCATTGATACACTACAAATTACCATATATTATAAGGTATTATCAAAGATACACTGCATATTACGTTATATTATAAAGTATTTTCAATGATTCACTGCATATTACGTTATATTATAAGGTATTTTCAATGATACACTGCATATTACGTTATATTATAAGGTATTTTCAATGATAAACTACTAAATATTATAAGGTATTTTCAATGATACACTGCATATTACGTTATATTATAAGGTATTTTCAATGATACACTGCATATAACGTTATATTATAAGGTATTTTCAATGATACACTGCATATTACGATATATTATATGGTGTTTTCAATGATACACTCCATATTACGTAATATTATAAGGTATTTTCAATGATACACTGCATATTACGTTATATTATAAGGTATTTTCAATTGTAAACTACTATATATCATAAGGTATTTTCAATGATACACTGCATAATACGTTATATCATAAGGTATTTTCAATGATACACTGCATATTACGTTATATTATAAGGTATTTTCAATGATAAACTACTATACATTATAAGGTATTTTCAATGATAAGCTACTATATCTTATAAGGTATTTTCAATGATACACTGCATATTACGTTATATTATAAGGTATTTTCATTGATACACTACAAATTACCATATATTATAAGGTATTTTCAAAGATACACTGCATATTACGTTATATTATAAGGTATTTTCAATGATTCACTGCATATTACGTTATACTATAAGGTATTTTCAATGATACACTGCATATTACGTTATATTATAAGGTATTTTCAATGATACACTGCATATAACGTTATATTATAAGGTATTTTCAATGATACACTGCATATTACGATATATTATATGGTGTTTTCAATGATACACTCCATATTACGTAATATTATAAGGTATTTTCAATGATACACTGCATATTACGTTATATTATAAGGTATTTTCATTGATACACTACAAATTACCATATATTATAAGGTATTTTCAATGATACACTGCATAATACGTTATATCATAAGGTATTTTCAATGATACACTGCATATTACGTTATATGATAAGGTATTTTCAATGATAAACTACTATATATTATAAGGTATTTTCAATGATAAGCTACTATATCTTATAAGGTATTTTCCATGATACACTGCATATTACGTTATATTATAAGGTATTTTCAATGATACACTGTATATTACGTTATATTATTAGGTATTTTCAATGATAAACTGCCTATTACGTTATATTATAAGGTATTTTCAATGGTACACTGCATATTACGTTATATTATAAGGTATTTTCATTGATACACTACAAATTACCATATATTATAAGGTATTTTCAATGATACACTGCATATTACGGTATATCATAAGGTATTTTCAATGATACACTGCATATTACGTTATATTATAAGGTATTTTCAATGATAAACTACTATATATTATAAGGTATTTTCAATGATAAGCTACTATGTCTTATAAGGTATTTTCAATGATACACTGCATATTACGTTATATTATAAGCTTTTTCAATGGTAAACTACTATATATTATAAGGTATTTTCAAAGATACACTGCATATTACGTTATATTATAAGGTATTTTCAATGATACACTGCATATAACGTTATATTATAAGGTATTTTCAATGATACACTGCATAATACGTTATATCATAAGGTATTTTCAATGATACACTGCATATTACGTTATACTATAAGCTTTTTCAATGGTAAACTACTATATATTATAAGGTATTTTCAATGATACACTGCATATTACGTTATATTATAAGGTATTTTCAATGATACACTGCATATTACGTTATATTATAAGGTATTTTCAATGATAAACTGCATATAACGTTATATTATAAGGTATTTTCAATGATACACTGCATATAACGTTATATTATAAGGTATTTTCAATGATACACTGCATATTACGATATATTATAAGGTATTTTCAATGATACACTGCATATTACGTTGTATTATAAGGTATTTTCATTGATAGACTAGAATTACCATATATTCCAAGGTATTTTCAATGATACACTGCATATTACGTTTTATTATAAGGTATTTTCAATGATACACGGCATATTACGTTATATTATATGGTATTTTCAATGATACACTGCATATTACGTTATATTATAACGTATTTTCAATGATAAACTGCATGTTACGTTATATTATAAGGTATTTTCAATGATAAACTACTAAATATTATAAGGTATTTTCAATGATACACTGCATATTACGTTATATTATAAGGTATTTTCAATGATACACTGCATATAACGTTATATTATAAGGTATTTTCAATGATACACTGCATATTACGATATATTATATGGTGTTTTCAATGATACACTGCATATTACGAAATATTATAAGGTATTTTCAATGATACACTGCATATTACGTTATATTATAAGGTATTTTCAATGACACACTGCATATTACGTTATATTATAAGGTATTTGCAATGATACACTGCATATTACGATATATTATATGGTATTTTCAATGATACACTGCATATTATGATATATTATAAGGTATTTTCAATGATACACTGCATATTACGTTATATTATAAGGTACTTTCATTGATACACTACAAATTACCATATATTATAAGGTATTATCAAAGATACACTGCATATTACGTTATATTATAAGGTATTTTCAATTGTAAACTACTATATATCATAAGGTATTTTCAATGATACACTGCATAATACGTTATATCATAAGGTATTTTCAATGATACACTGCATATTACGTTATATTATAAGGTATTTTCAATGATAAACTACTATATATTATAAGGTATTTTCAATGATAAACTACTAAATATTATAAGGTATTTTCAATGATACACTGCATATTACGTTATATTATAAGGTATTTTCAATGACACACTGCATATTACGTTATATTATAAGGTATTTGCAATGATACACTGCATATTACGATATATTATATGGTATTTTCAATGATACACTGCATATTATGATATATTATAAGGTATTTTCAATGATACACTGCATATTACGTTATATTATAAGGTACTTTCATTGATACACTACAAATTACCATATATTATAAGGTATTATCAAAGATACACTGCATATTACGTTATATTATAAGGTATTTTCAATGATTCACTGCATATTACGTTATATTATAAGGTATTTTCAATGATACACTGCATATTACGTTATATTATAAGGTATTTTCAATGATAAACTACTAAATATTATAAGGTATTTTCAATGATACACTCCATATTATGTAATATTATAAGGTATTTTCAATGATACACTGCATATAACGTTATATTATAAGGTATTTTCAATGATACACTGCATATTACGATATATTATATGGTGTTTTCAATGATACACTCCATATTACGTAATATTATAAGGTATTTTCAATGATACACTGCATATTACGTTATATTATAAGGTATTTTCAATTGTAAACTACTATATACCATAAGGTATTTTCAATGATACACTGCATAATACGTTATATCATAAGGTATTTTCAATGATACACTGCATATTACGTTATATTATAAGGTATTTTCAATGATAAACTACTATATATTATAAGGTATTTTCAATGATAAGCTACTATATCTTATAAGGTATTTTCAATGATACACTGCATATTACGTTATATTATAAGGTATTTTCATTGATACACTACAAATTACCATATATTATAAGGTATTTTCAAAGATACACTGCATATTACGTTATATTATAAGGTATTTTCAATGATACACTGCATATTACGTTATATTATAAGGTATTTTCAATGATACACTGCATATTACGTTATATTATAAGGTATTTTCAATGATACACTGCATATAACGTTATATTATAAGGTATTTTCAATGATACACTGCATATTACGATATATTATATGGTGTTTTCAATGATACACTCCATATTACGTAATATTATAAGGTATTTTCAATGATACACTGCATATTACGTTATATTATAAGGTATTTTCATTGATACACTACAAATTACCATATATTATAAGGTATTTTCAATGATACACTGCATAATACGTTATATCATAAGGTATTTTCAATGATACACTGCATATTACGTTATATGATAAGGTATTTTCAATGATACACTGCATAATACGTTATATCATAAGGTATTTTCAATGATACACTGCATATTACGTTATATTATAAGGTATTTTCAATGATAAACTACTATATATTATAAGGTATTTTCAATGATAAGCTACTATATCTTATAAGGTATTTTCAATGATACACTGCATATTACGTTATATTATAAGCTTTTTCAATGGTAAACTACTATATATTATAAGGTATTTTCAATGATACACTGCATATTACGTTATATTATAAGGTATTTTCAATGATACACTGCATATTACGTTATATTATAAGGTATTTTCAATGATACACTGTATATTACGTTATATTATAAGGTATTTTCAATGATAAACTGCATATAACGTTATATTATAAGGTATTTTCAATGATAAACTACTAAATATTATAAGGTATTTTCAATGATACACTGCATATTACGTTATATTATAAGGTATTTTCAATGATACACTGCATATAACGTTATATTATAAGGTATTTTCAATGATACACTGCATATTACGTTATATTATAAGGTACTTTCATTGATACACTACAAATTACCATATATTATAAGGTATTTTCAAAGATGCACTGCATATTACGTTATATTATAAGGTATTTTCAATGATTCACTGCATATTACGATATATTATATGGTATTTTCAATGATACACTGCATATTACGTTATATTATAAGGTACTTTCATTGATACACTACAAATTACCATATATTATAAGGTATTTTCAAAGATACACTGCATATTACGTTATATTATAAGGTATTTTCAATGATTCACTGCATATTACGTTATATTAAAAGGTATTTGCAATGATACACTGCATATTACGTTATATTATAAGGTATTTTCAATGATAAACTACTAAATATTATAAGGTATTTTCAATGATACACTGCATATTACGTTATATTATAAGGTATTTTCAATGATACACTGCATATAACGTTATATTATAAGGTATTTTCAATGATACACTGCATATTACGATATATTATATGGTGTTTTCAATGATACACTCCATATTACGTAATATTATAAGGTATTTTCAATGATACACTGCATATTACGTTATATTATAAGGTATTTTCAATTGTAAACTACTATATATCATAAGGTATTTTCAATGATACACTGCATAATACGTTATATCATAAGGTATTTTCAATGATACACTGCATATTACGTTATATTATAAGCTTTTTCAATGGTAAACTACTATATATTATAAGGTATTTTCAAAGATACACTGCATATTACGTTATATTATAAGGTATTTTCAATGATACACTGTATATTACGTTATATTATAAGGTATTTTCAATGATAAACTGCATATAACGTTATATTATAAGGTATTTTCAATGATAAACTACTAAATATTATAAGGTATTTTCAATGATACACTGCATATTACGTTATATTATAAGGTATTTTCAATGATACACTGCATATAACGTTATATTATAAGGTATTTTCAATGATACACTGCATATTACGTTATATTATAAGGTACTTTCATTGATACACTACAAATTACCATATATTATAAGGTATTTTCAAAGATACACTGCATATTACGTTATATTATAAGGTATTTTCAATGATTCACTGCATATTACGATATATTATATGGTATTTTCAATGATACACTGCATATTACGTTATATTATAAGGTACTTTCATTGATACACTACAAATTACCATATATTATAAGGTATTTTCAAAGATACACTGCATATTACGTTATATTATAAGGTATTTTCAATGATTCACTGCATATTACGTTATATTAAAAGGTATTTTCAATGATACACTGCATATTACGTTATATTATAAGGTATTTTCAATGATAAACTACTAAATATTATAAGGTATTTTCAATGATACACTGCATATTACGTTATATTATAAGGTATTTTCAATGATACACTGCATATAACGTTATATTATAAGGTATTTTCAATGATACACTGCATATTACGATATATTATATGGTGTTTTCAATGATACACTCCATATTACGTAATATTATAAGGTATTTTCAATGATACACTGCATATTACGTTATATTATAAGGTATTTTCAATTGTAAACTACTATATACCATAAGGTATTTTCAATGATACACTGCATAATACGTTATATCATAAGGTATTTTCAATGATACACTGCATATTACGTTATATTATAAGGTATTTTCAATGATAAACTACTATATATTATAAGGTATTTTCAATGATAAGCTACTATATCTTATAAGGTATTTTCAATGATACACTGCATATTACGTTATATTATAAGGTATTTTCATTGATACACTACAAATTACCATATATTATAAGGTATTTTCAAAGATACACTGCATATTACGTTATATTATAAGGTATTTTCAATGATTCACTGCATATTACGTTATATTATAAGGTATTTTCAATGATACACTGCATATTACGTTATATTATAAGGTATTTTCAATGATACACTGCATATAACGTTATATTATAAGGTATTTTCAATGATACACTGCATATTACGATATATTATATGGTGTTTTCAATGATACACTCCATATTACGTAATATTATAAGGTATTTTCAATGATACACTGCATATTACGTTATATTATAAGGTATTTTCATTGATACACTACAAATTACCATATATTATAAGGTATTTTCAATGATACACTGCATAATACGTTATATCATAAGGTATTTTCAATGACACACTGCATATTACGTTATATGATAAGGTATTTTCAATGATACACTGCATAATACGTTATATCATAAGGTATTTTCAATGATACACTGCATATTACGTTATATTATAAGGTATTTTCAATGATAAACTACTATATATTATAAGGTATTTTCAATGATAAGCTACTATGTCTTATAAGGTATTTTCAATGATACACTGCATATTACGTTATATTATAAGCTTTTTCAATGGTAAACTACTATATATTATAAGGTATTTTCAATGATACACTGCATATTACGTTATATTATAAGGTATTTTCAATGATACACTGCATATTACGTTATATTATAAGGTATTTTCAATGATACACTGTATATTACGTTATATTATAAGGTATTTTCAATGATAAACTGCATATAACGTTATATTATAAGGTATTTTCAATGATAAACTACTAAATATTATAAGGTATTTTCAATGATACACTGCATATTACGTTATATTATAAGGTATTTTCAATGATACACTGCATATAACGTTATATTATAAGGTATTTTCAATGATACACTGCATATTACGTTATATTATAAGGTACTTTCATTGATACACTACAAATTACCATATATTATAAGGTATTTTCAAAGATGCACTGCATATTACGTTATATTATAAGGTATTTTCAATGATTCACTGCATATTACGATATATTATATGGTATTTTCAATGATACACTGCATATTACGTTATATTAT
Organism: Lasioglossum lativentre; assembly: GCA_916610255.1. NCBI lineage: Eukaryota > Metazoa > Arthropoda > Insecta > Hymenoptera > Halictidae > Lasioglossum > Lasioglossum lativentre. The sequence goes on from CAKAJI010000838.1 coordinate 67,920, forward strand.
AAGGTACTTTCATTGATACACTACAAATTACCATATATTATAAGGTATTTTCAAAGATACACTGCATATTACGTTATATTATAAGGTATTTTCAATGATTCACTGCATATTACGTTATATTAAAAGGTATTTGCAATGATACACTGCATATTACGTTATATTATAAGGTATTTTCAATGATAAACTACTAAATATTATAAGGTATTTTCAATGATACACTGCATATTACGTTATATTATAAGGTATTTTCAATGATACACTGCATATAACGTTATATTATAAGGTATTTTCAATGATACACTGCATATTACGATATATTATATGGTGTTTTCAATGATACACTCCATATTACGTAATATTATAAGGTATTTTCAATGATACACTGCATATTACGTTATATTATAAGGTATTTTCAATTGTAAACTACTATATATCATAAGGTATTTTCAATGATACACTGCATAATACGTTATATCATAAGGTATTTTCAATGATACACTGCATATTACGTTATATTATAAGCTTTTTCAATGGTAAACTACTATATATTATAAGGTATTTTCAAAGATACACTGCATATTACGTTATATTATAAGGTATTTTCAATGATACACTGTATATTACGTTATATTATAAGGTATTTTCAATGATAAACTGCATATAACGTTATATTATAAGGTATTTTCAATGATAAACTACTAAATATTATAAGGTATTTTCAATGATACACTGCATATTACGTTATATTATAAGGTATTTTCAATGATACACTGCATATAACGTTATATTATAAGGTATTTTCAATGATACACTGCATATTACGTTATATTATAAGGTACTTTCATTGATACACTACAAATTACCATATATTATAAGGTATTTTCAAAGATACACTGCATATTACGTTATATTATAAGGTATTTTCAATGATTCACTGCATATTACGATATATTATATGGTATTTTCAATGATACACTGCATATTACGTTATATTATAAGGTACTTTCATTGATACACTACAAATTACCATATATTATAAGGTATTTTCAAAGATACACTGCATATTACGTTATATTATAAGGTATTTTCAATGATTCACTGCATATTACGTTATATTAAAAGGTATTTTCAATGATACACTGCATATTACGTTATATTATAAGGTATTTTCAATGATAAACTACTAAATATTATAAGGTATTTTCAATGATACACTGCATATTACGTTATATTATAAGGTATTTTCAATGATACACTGCATATAACGTTATATTATAAGGTATTTTCAATGATACACTGCATATTACGATATATTATATGGTGTTTTCAATGATACACTCCATATTACGTAATATTATAAGGTATTTTCAATGATACACTGCATATTACGTTATATTATAAGGTATTTTCAATGATACACTGCATATTACGTTATCTTATAAGGTACTTTCATTGATACACTACAAATTACCATATATTATAAGGTATTTTCAATGATACACTGTATATTACGTTATATTATAAGGTATTTTCAATGATACACTGCATATAACGTTATATTATAAGGTATTTTCAATGATACACTGCATATTACGATATATTATATGGTGTTTTCAATGATACACTCCATATTACGTAATATTATAAGGTATTTTCAATGATACACTGCATATTACGTTATATTATAAGGTATTTTCATTGATACACTACAAATTACCATATATTATAAGGTATTTTCAATGATACACTGCATAATACGTTATATCATAAGGTATTTTCAATGATACACTGCATATAACGTTATATGATAAGGTATTTTCAATGATAAACTACTATATATTATAAGGTATTTTCAATGATAAGCTACTATATCTTATAAGGTATTTTCCATGATACACTGCATATTACGTTATATTATAAGGTATTTTCAATGATACACTGTATATTACGTTATATTATTAGGTATTTTCAATGATAAACTGCCTATTACGTTATATTATAAGGTATTTTCAATGATACACTGCATATTACGTTATATTATAAGGTATTTTCATTGATACACTACAAATTACCATATATTATAAGGTATTTTCAATGATACACTGCATAATACGTTATATCATAAGGTATTTTCAATGATACACTGCATATTACGTTATATTATAAGGTATTTTCAATGATACACTGCATATTACGTTATATTATAAGGTGCTTTCATTGATACACTACAAATTACCATATATTATAAGGTATTTTCAAAGATACACTGCATATTACGTTATATTATAAGGTATTTTCAATGATTCACTGCATATTACGTTATATTATAAGGTATTTTCAATGATACACTGCATATTACGTTATATTATAAGGTATTTTCAATGATAAACTACTAAATGTTATAAGGTATTTTCAATGATACACTGCATATTACGTTATATTATAAGGTATTTTCAATGATACACTGCATATAACGTTATATTATAAGGTATTTTCAATGATACACTGCATATTACGATATATTATATGGTGTTTTCAATGATAAACTACTAAATATTATAAGGTATTTTCAATGATACACTGCATATTACGTTATATTATAAGGTATTTTCAATGAAACACTACAAATTACCATATATTATAAGGTATTTTCAATGATACACTGCATATTACGTTATATTATAAGGTATTTTCAATGATAAACTGCATATAACGTTATATTATAAGGTATTTTCAATGATAAACTACTAAATATTATAAGGTATTTTCAATGATACACTGCATATTACGTTATATTATAAGGTATTTTCAATGATTCACTGCATATTACGTTATATTATAAGGTATTTTCAATGATACACTGCATATTACGTTATATTATAAGGTATTTTCAATGATAAACTACTAAATATTATAAGGTATTTTCAATGATACACTGCATATTACGTTATATTATAAGGTATTTTCAATGATAAACTACTAAATATTATAAGGTATTTTCAATGATACACTGCATATTACGTTATATTATAAGGTATTTTCAATGAAACACTGCATATAACGATATATTATATGGTATTTTCAATGATACACTGCATATTATGCACTGCATATTATGATATATTATAAGGTATTTTCAATGATACACTGCATATTACGTTATATTATAAGGTACTTTCATTGATACACTGCATATAACGTTATATTATAAGGTATTTTCAATGATACACTGCATATTACGTTATATTATAAGGTACTTTCATTGATACACTACAAATTACCATATATTATAAGGTATTTTCAAAGATACACTGCATATTACGTTATATTATAAGGTATTTTCAATGATTCACTGCATATTACGATATATTATATGGTATTTTCAATGATACACTGCATATTACGTTATATTATAAGGTACTTTCATTGATACACTACAAATTACCATATATTATAAGGTATTTTCAAAGATACACTGCATATTACGTTATATTATAAGGTATTTTCAATGATTCACTGCATATTACGTTATATTATAAGGTATCTTCAATGATACACTGCATATTACGTTATATTATAAGGTATTTTCAATGATAAACTACTAAATATTATAAGGTATTTTCAATGATACACTGCATATTACGTTATATTATAAGGTATTTTCAATGATAAACTACTAAATATTATAAGGTATTTTCAATGATACACTGCATATTACGTTATATTATAAGGTATTTTCAATGATACACTGCATATAACGATATATTATATGGTATTTTCAATGATACACTGCATATTATGATATATTATAAGGTATTTTCAATGATACACTGCATATTACGTTATATTATAAGGTACTTTCATTGATACACTACAAATTACCATATATTATAAGGTATTTTCAAAGATACACTCCATATTACGTAATATTATAAGGTATTTTCAATGATACACTGCATATTACGTTATATTATAAGGTATTTTCATTGATACACTACAAATTACCATATATTATAAGGTATTTTCAATGATACACTGCATAATACGTTATATCATAAGGTATTTTCAATGATACACTGCATATTACGTTATATGATAAGGTATTTTCAATGATAAACTACTATATATTATAAGGTATTTTCAATGATAAGCTACTATATCTTATAAGGTATTTTCCATGATACACTGCATATTACGTTATATTATAAGGTATTTTCAATGATACACTGTATATTACGTTATATTATTAGGTATTTTCAATGATAAACTGCCTATTACGTTATATTATAAGGTATTTTCAATGGTACACTGCATATTACGTTATATTATAAGGTATTTTCATTGATACACTACAAATTACCATATATTATAAGGTATTTTCAATGATACACTGCATAATACGTTATATCATAAGGTATTTTCAATGATACACTGCATATTACGTTATATTATAAGGTATTTTCAATGATAAACTACTATATATTATAAGGTATTTTCAATGATAAGCTACTATGTCTTATAAGGTATTTTCAATGATACACTGCATATTACGTTATATTATAAGCTTTTTCAATGGTAAACTACTATATATTATAAGGTATTTTCAAAGATACACTGCATATTACGTTATATTATAAGGTATTTTCAATGATACACTGCATATAACGTTATATTATAAGGTATTTTCAATGATACACTGCATAATACGTTATATCATAAGGTATTTTCAATGATACACTGCATATTACGTTATATTATAAGCTTTTTCAATGGTAAACTACTATATATTATAAGGTATTTTCAAAGATACACTGCATATTACGTTATATTATAAGGTATTTTCAATGATACACTGCATATTACGTTATATTATAAGGTATTTTCAATGATAAACTGCATATAACGTTATATTATAAGGTATTTTCAATGATACACTGCATATAACGTTATATTATAAGGTATTTTCAATGATACACTGCATATTACGATATATTATAAGGTATTTTCAATGATACACTGCATATTACGTTGTATTATAAGGTATTTTCATTGATAGACTAGAATTACCATATATTCCAAGGTATTTTCAATGATACACTGCATATTACGTTTTATTATAAGGTATTTTCAATGATACACTGCATATTACGTTATATTATATGGTATTTTCAATGATACACTGCATATTACGTTATATTATAACGTATTTTCAATGATAAACTGCATGTTACGTTATATTATAAGGTATTTTCAATGATAAACTACTAAATATTATAAGGTATTTTCAATGATACACTGCATATTACGTTATATTATAAGGTATTTTCAATGATACACTGCATATAACGTTATATTATAAGGTATTTTCAATGATACACTGCATATTACGATATATTATATGGTGTTTTCAATGATACACTGCATATTACGAAATATTATAAGGTATTTTCAATGATACACTGCATATTACGTTATATTATAAGGTATTTTCAATGATACACTGCATATTACGTTATATTATAAGGTATTTGCAATGATACACTGCATATTACGATATATTATATGGTATTTTCAATGATACACTGCATATTATGATATATTATAAGGTATTTTCAATGATACACTGCATATTACGTTATATTATAAGGTACTTTCATTGATACACTACAAATTACCATATATTATAAGGTATTATCAAAGATACACTGCATATTACGTTATATTATAAGGTATTTTCAATTGTAAACTACTATATATCATAAGGTATTTTCAATGATACACTGCATAATACGTTATATCATAAGGTATTTTCAATGATACACTGCATATTACGTTATATTATAAGGTATTTTCAATGATAAACTACTATATATTATAAGGTATTTTCAATGATAAACTACTAAATATTATAAGGTATTTTCAATGATACACTGCATATTACGTTATATTATAAGGTATTTTCAATGATACACTGCATATTACGTTATATTATAAGGTATTTGCAATGATACACTGCATATTACGATATATTATATGGTATTTTCAATGATACACTGCATATTATGATATATTATAAGGTATTTTCAATGATACACTGCATATTACGTTATATTATAAGGTACTTTCATTGATACACTACAAATTACCATATATTATAAGGTATTATCAAAGATACACTGCATATTACGTTATATTATAAGGTATTTTCAATGATTCACTGCATATTACGTTATATTATAAGGTATTTTCAATGATACACTGCATATTACGTTATATTATAAGGTATTTTCAATGATAAACTACTAAATATTATAAGGTATTTTCAATGATACACTCCATATTATGTAATATTATAAGGTATTTTCAATGATACACTGCATATAACGTTATATTATAAGGTATTTTCAATGATACACTGCATATTACGATATATTATATGGTGTTTTCAATGATACACTCCATATTACGTAATATTATAAGGTATTTTCAATGATACACTGCATATTACGTTATATTATAAGGTATTTTCAATTGTAAACTACTATATACCATAAGGTATTTTCAATGATACACTGCATATTACGTTATATTATAAGGTATTTTCAATGATACACTGCATATTACGTTATATTATAAGGTATTTTCAATGATAAACTACTATATATTATAAGGTATTTTCAATGATAAGCTACTATATCTTATAAGGTATTTTCAATGTTACACTGCATACTACGTTATATTATAAGGTATTTTCATTGATACACTACAAATTACCATATATTATAAGGTATTTTCAAAGATACACTGCATATTACGTTATATTATAAGGTATTTTCAATGATACACTGCATATTACGTTATATTATAAGGTATTTTCAATGATACACTGCATATTACGTTATATTATAAGGTATTTTCAATGATACACTGCATATAACGTTATATTATAAGGTATTTTCAATGATACACTGCATATTACGATATATTATATGGTGTTTTCAATGATACACTCCATATTACGTAATATTATAAGGTATTTTCAATGATACACTGCATATTACGTTATATTATAAGGTATTTTCATTGATACACTACAAATTACCATATATTATAAGGTATTTTCAATGATACACTGCATAATACGTTATATCATAAGGTATTTTCAATGACACACTGCATATTACGTTATATGATAAGGTATTTTCAATGATACACTGCATAATACGTTATATCATAAGGTATTTTCAATGATACACTGCATATTACGTTATATTATAAGGTATTTTCAATGATAAACTACTATATATTATAAGGTATTTTCAATGATAAGCTACTATGTCTTATAAGGTATTTTCAATGATACACTGCATATTACGTTATATTATAAGCTTTTTCAATGATAAACTACTATATATTATAAGGTATTTTCAAAGATACACTGCATATTACGTTATATTATAAGGTATTTTCAATGATACACTGCATATTACGTTATATTATAAGGTATTTTCAATGATACACTGTATATTACGTTATATTATAAGGTATTTTCAATGATAAACTGCATATAACGTTATATTATAAGGTATTTTCAATGATAAACTACTAAATATTATAAGGTATTTTCAATGATACACTGCATATTACGTTATATTATAAGGTATTTTCAATGATACACTGCATATAACGTTATATTATAAGGTATTTTCAATGATACACTGCATATTACGTTATATTATAAGGTACTTTCATTGATACACTACAAATTACCATATATTATAAGGTATTTTCAAAGATGCACTGCATATTACGTTATATTATAAGGTATTTTCAATGATTCACTGCATATTACGATATATTATATGGTATTTTCAATGATACACTGCATATTACGTTATATTATAAGGTATTTTCAATGATACACTGCATATAACGTTATATTATAAGGTATTTTCAATGATACACTGCATATTACGATATATTATATGGTGTTTTCAATGATACACTCCATATTACGTAATATTATAAGGTATTTTCAATGATACACTGCATATTACGTTATATTATAAGGTATTTTCAATTGTAAACTACTATATATCATAAGGTATTTTCAATGATACACTGCATAATACGTTATATCATAAGGTATTTTCAATGATACACTGCATATTACGTTATATTATAAGCTTTTTCAATGGTAAACTACTATATATTATAAGGTATTTTCAAAGATACACTGCATATTACGTTATATTATAAGGTATTTTCAATGATACACTGTATATTACGTTATATTATAAGATATTTTCAATGATAAACTGCATATAACGTTATATTATAAGGTATTTTCAATGATAAACTACTAAATATTATAAGGTATTTTCAATGATACACTGCATATTACGTTATATTATAAGGTATTTTCAATGATACACTGCATATAACGTTATATTATAAGGTATTTTCAATGATACACTGCATATTACGTTATATTATAAGGTACTTTCATTGATACACTACAAATTACCATATATTATAAGGTATTTTCAAAGATACACTGCATATTACGTTATATTATAAGGTATTTTCAATGATTCACTGCATATTACGATATATTATATGGTATTTTCAATGATACACTGCATATTACGTTATATTATAAGGTACTTTCATTGATACACTACAAATTACCATATATTATAAGGTATTTTCAAAGATACACTGCATATTACGTTATATTATAAGGTATTTTCAATGATTCACTGCATATTACGTTATATTAAAAGGTATTTTCAATGATACACTGCATATTACGTTATATTATAAGGTATTTTCAATGATAAACTACTAAATATTATAAGGTATTTTCAATGATACACTGCATATTACGTTATATTATAAGGTATTTTCAATGATACACTGCATATAACGTTATATTATAAGGTATTTTCAATGATTCACTGCATATTACGTTATATTAAAAGGTATTTGCAATGATACACTGCATATTACGTTATATTATAAGGTATTTTCAATGATAAACTACTAAATATTATAAGGTATTTTCAATGATACACTGCATATTACGTTATATTATAAGGTATTTTCAATGATACACTGCATATAACGTTATATTATAAGGTATTTTCAATGATACACTGCATATTACGATATATTATATGGTGTTTTCAATGATACACTCCATATTACGTAATATTATAAGGTATTTTCAATGATACACTGCATATTACGTTATATTATAAGGTATTTTCAATTGTAAACTACTATATATCATAAGGTATTTTCAATGATACACTGCATAATACGTTATATCATAAGGTATTTTCAATGATACACTGCATATTACGTTATATTATAAGCTTTTTCAATGGTAAACTACTATATATTATAAGGTATTTTCAAAGATACACTGCATATTACGTTATATTATAAGGTATTTTCAATGATACACTGTATATTACGTTATATTATAAGATATTTTCAATGATAAACTGCATATAACGTTATATTATAAGGTATTTTCAATGATAAACTACTAAATATTATAAGGTATTTTCAATGATACACTGCATATTACGTTATATTATAAGGTATTTTCAATGATACACTGCATATAACGTTATATTATAAGGTATTTTCAATGATACACTGCATATTACGTTATATTATAAGGTACTTTCATTGATACACTACAAATTACCATATATTATAAGGTATTTTCAAAGATACACTGCATATTACGTTATATTATAAGGTATTTTCAATGATTCACTGCATATTACGATATATTATATGGTATTTTCAATGATACACTGCATATTACGTTATATTATAAGGTACTTTCATTGATACACTACAAATTACCATATATTATAAGGTATTTTCAAAGATACACTGCATATTACGTTATATTATAAGGTATTTTCAATGATTCACTGCATATTACGTTATATTAAAAGGTATTTTCAATGATACACTGCATATTACGTTATATTATAAGGTATTTTCAATGATAAACTACTAAATATTATAAGGTATTTTCAATGATACACTGCATATTACGTTATATTATATGGTATTTTCAATGATACACTGCATATAACGTTATATTATAAGGTATTTTCAATGATACACTGCATATTACGATATATTATATGGTGTTTTCAATGATACACTCCATATTACGTAATATTATAAGGTATTTTCAATGATACACTGCATATTACGTTATATTATAAGGTATTTTCAATGATACACTGCATATTACGTTATCTTATAAGGTACTTTCATTGATACACTACAAATTACCATATATTATAAGGTATTTTCAATGATACACTGTATATTACGTTATATTATAAGGTATTTTCAATGATACACTGCATATAACGTTATATTATAAGGTATTTTCAATGATACACTGCATATTACGTTATATTATATGGTGTTTTCAATGATACACTCCATATTACGTAATATTATAAGGTATTTTCAATGATACACTGCATATTACGTTATATTATAAGGTATTTTCATTGATACACTACAAATTACCATATATTATGATATATTATAAGGTGTTTTCAATGATCCACTGCATAATACGTTATATCATAAGGTATTTTCAATGATACACTGCATATTACGTTATATGATAAGGTATTTTCAATGATAAACTACTATATATTATAAGGTATTTTCAATGATAAGCTACTATATCTTATAAGGTATTTTCCATGATACACTGCATATTACGTTATATTATAAGGTATTTTCAATGATACACTGTATATTACGTTATATTATTAGGTATTTTCAATGATAAACTGCCTATTACGTTATATTATAAGGTATTTTCAATGATACACTGCATATTACGTTATATTATAAGGTATTTTCATTGATACACTACAAATTACCATATATTATAAGGTATTTTCAATGATACACTGCATAATACGTTATATCATAAGGTATTTTCAATGATACACTGCATATTACGTTATATTATAAGGTATTTTCAATGATACACTGCATATTACGTTATATTATAAGGTGCTTTCATTGATACACTACAAATTACCATATATTATAAGGTATTTTCAAAGATACACTGCATATTACGTTATATTATAAGGTATTTTCAATGATTCACTGCATATTACGTTATATTATAAGGTATTTTCAATGATACACTGCATATTACGTTATATTATAAGGTATTTTCAATGATAAACTACTAAATGTTATAAGGTATTTTCAATGATACACTGCATATTACGTTATATTATAAGGTATTTTCAATGATACACTGCATATAACGTTATATTATAAGGTATTTTCAATGATACACTGCATATTACGATATATTATATGGTGTTTTCAATGATAAACTACTAAATATTATAAGGTATTTTCAATGATACACTGCATATTACGTTATATTATAAGGTATTTTCAATGAAACACTACAAATTACCATATATTATAAGGTATTTTCAATGATACACTGTATATTACGTTATATTATAAGGTATTTTCAATGATAAACTGCATATAACGTTATATTATAAGGTATTTTCAATGATAAACTACTAAATATTATAAGGTATTTTCAATGATACACTGCATATTACGTTATATTATAAGGTATTTTCAATGATACACTGCATATTACGTTATATTATAAGGTATTTTCAATGATACACTGCATATTACGTTATATTATAAGGTATTTTCAATGATAAACTACTAAATATTATAAGGTATTTTCAATGATACACTGCATATTACGTTATATTATAAGGTATTTTCAATGATAAACTACTAAATATTATAAGGTATTTTCAATGATACACTGCATATTACGTTATATTATAAGGTATTTTCAATGAAACACTGCATATAACGATATATTATATGGTATTTTCAATGATACACTGCATATTATGCACTGCATATTATGATATATTATAAGGTATTTTCAATGATACACTGCATATTACGTTATATTATAAGGTACTTTCATTGATACACTGCATATTACGATATATTATAAGGTATTTTCAATGATACACTGCATATTACGTTATATTATAAGGTACTTTCATTGATACACTACAAATTACCATATATTATAAGGTATTTTCAAAGATACACTGCATATTACGTTATATTATAAGGTATTTTCAATGATTCACTGCATATTACGATATATTATATGGTATTTTCAATGATACACTGCATATTACGTTATATTATAAGGTACTTTCATTGATACACTACAAATTACCATATATTATAATGTATTTTCAAAGATACACTGCATATTACGTTATATTATAAGGTATTTTCAATGATTCACTGCATATTACGTTATATTATAAGGTATTTTCAATGATACACTGCATATTACGTTATATTATAAGGTATTTTCAATGATAAACTACTAAATATTATAAGGTATTTTCAATGATACACTGCATATTACGTTATATTATAAGGTATTTTCAATGATAAACTACTAAATATTATAAGGTATTTTCAATGATACACTGCATATTACGTTATATTATAAGGTATTTTCAATGATACACTGCATATAACGATATATTATATGGTATTTTCAATGATACACTGCATATTATGATATATTATAAGGTATTTTCAATGATACACTGCATATTACGTTATATTATAAGGTACTTTCATTGATACACTACAAATTACCATATATTATAAGGTATTTTCAAAGATACACTGCATATTACGTTATATTATAAGGTATTTTCAATGATTCACTGCATATTACGTTATATTATAAGGTATTTTCAATGATACACTGCATATTACGTTATATTATAAGGTATTTTCAATGATACACTGCATATTACGTTATATTATAAGGTATTTTCAATGATAAACTACTAAATATTATAAGGTATTTTCAATGATACACTGCATATTACGTTATATTATAAGGTATTTTCAATGATACACTGCATATAACGTTATATTATAAGGTATTTTCAATGATACACTGCATATTACGATATATTATATGGTGTTTTCAATGATACACTCCATATTACGTAATATGATAAGGTATTTTCAATGATACACTGCATATTACGTTATATTATAAGGTATTTTCAATTGTAAACTACTATATATCATAAGGTATTTTCAATGATACACTGCATATTACGTTATATTATAAGGTATTTTCAATGACACACTGCATATTACGTTATATTATATGGTATTTTCAATGATACACTGCATATTACGTTATATTATAAGGTATTTGCAATGATACACTGCATATTACGATATATTATATGGTATTTTCAATGATACACTGCATATTATGATATATTATAAGGTATTTTCAATGATACACTGCATATTACGTTATATTATAAGGTACTTTCATTGATACACTACAAATTACCATATATTATAAGGTATTATCAAAGATACACTGCATATTACGTTATATTATAAGGTATTTTCAATGATTCACTGCATATTACGTTATATTATGAGGTATTTTCAATGATACACTGTATATTACGTTATATTATTAGGTATTTTCAATGATAAACTGCCTATTGCGTTATATTATAAGGTATTTTCAATGATACACTGCATATTACGTTATATTATAAGGTATTTTCATTGATACACTACAAATTACCATATATTATAAGGTATTTTCAATGATACACTGCATAATACGTTATATCATAAGGTATTTTCAATGATACACTGCATAGTACGTTATATTATAAGGTATTTTCAATTGTAAACTACTATATATCATAAGGTATTTTCAATGATTCACTGCATATTACGTTATATTAAAAGGTATTTTCAATGATACACTGCATATTACGTTATATTATAAGGTATTTTCAATGATAAACTACTAAATATTATAAGGTATTTTCAATGATACACTGCATATTACGATATATTATATGGTGTTTTCAATGATACACTCCATATTACGTAATATTATAAGGTATTTTCAATGATACACTGCATATTACGTTATATTATAAGGTATTTTCAATGATACACTGCATATTACGTTATATTATAAGGTACTTTCATTGATACACTACAAATTACCATATATTATAAGGTATTTTCAATGATACACTGTATATTACGTTATATTATAAGGTATTTTCAATGATAAACTGCATATAACGTTATATTATAAGGTATTTTCAATGATAAACTACTAAATATTATAAGGTATTTTCAATGATACACTGCATATAACGATATATTATATGGTATTTTCAATGATACACTGCATATTATGCACTGCATATTATGATATATTATAAGGTATTTTCAATGATACACTGCATATTACGTTATATTAGAAGGTACTTTCATTGATACACTACAAATTACCATATATTATAAGGTATTTTCAAAGATACACTGCATATTACGTTATATTATAAGGTATTTTCAATGATTCACTGCATATTACGTTATATTATAAGGTATTTTCAATGATACACTGCATATTACGTTATATTATAAGGTATTTTCAATGATACACTGCATATTACGTTATATTATAAGGTATTTTCAATGATAAACTACTAAATATTATAAGGTATTTTCAATGATACACTGCATATTACGTTATATTATAAGGTATTTTCAATGATACACTGCATATAACGTTATATTATAAGGTATTTTCAATGATACACTGCATATTACGATATATTATATGGTGTTTTCAATGATACACTCCATATTACGTAATATGATAAGGTATTTTCAATGATACACTGCATATTACGTTATATTATAAGGTATTTTCAATTGTAAACTACTATATATCATAAGGTATTTTCAATGATACACTGCATATTACGTTATATTATAAGGTATTTTCAATGACACACTGCATATTACGTTATATTATAAGGTATTTTCAATGATACACTGCATATTACGTTATATTATAAGGTATTTGCAATGATACACTGCATATTACGATATATTATATGGTATTTTCAATGATACACTGCATATTATGATATATTATAAAGTATTTTCAATGATACACTGCATATTACGTTATATTATAAGGTATTTTCAATGATACACTGCATATTACGATATATTATATGGTGTTTTCAATGATACACTCCATATTACGTAATATTATAAGGTATTTTCAATGATACACTGCATATTACGTTATATTATAAGGTATTTTCAATGATACACTGCATATTACGTTATATTATAAGGTACTTTCATTGATACACTACAAATTACCATATATTATAAGGTATTTTCAATGATACACTGTATATTACGTTATATTATAAGGTATTTTCAATGATAAACTGCATATAACGTTATATTATAAGGTATTTTCAATGATAAACTACTAAATATTATAAGGTATTTTCAATGATACACTGCATATAACGATATATTATATGGTATTTTCAATGATACACTGCATATTATGCACTACATATTATGATATATTATAAGGTATTTTCAATGATACACTGCATATTACGTTATATTATAAGGTATTTTCAATGATACACTGCATATAACGATATATTATATGGTATTTTCAATGATACACTGCATATTACGTTATATTATAAGGTATTTGCAATGATACACTGCATATTACGATATATTATATGGTATTTTCAATGATACACTGCATATTATGATATATTATAAGGTATTTTCAATGATACACTGCATATTACGTTATATTATAAGGTACTTTCATTGATACACTACAAATTACCATATATTATAAGGTATTATCAAAGATACACTGCATATTACGTTATATTATAAGGTATTTTCAATGATTCACTGCATATTACGTTATATTATAAGGTATTTTCAATGATACACTGTATATTACGTTATATTATTAGGTATTTTCAATGATAAACTGCCTATTACGTTATATTATAAGGTATTTTCAATGATACACTGCATATTACGTTATATTATAAGGTATTTTCATTGATACACTGCATATTACGTTATATTATAAGCTTTTTCAATGGTAAACTACTATATATTATAAGGTATTTTCAAAGATACACTGCATATTTCGTTATATTATAAGGTATTTTCAATGATAAACTGCATATAACGTTATATTATAAGGTATTTTCAATGATAAACTACTAAATATTATAAAGTATTTTCAATGATACACTGCATATTACGTTATATTATAAGGTATTTTCAATGATACACTGCATATAACGTTATATTATAAGGTATTTTCAATGATACACTGCATATTACGTTATATTATAAGGTACTTTCATTGATACACTACAAATTACCATATATTATAAGGTATTTTCAAAGATACACTGCATATTACGTTATATTATAAGGTATTTTCAATGATTCACTGCATATTACGATATATTATATGGTATTTTCAATGATACACTGCATATTACGTTATATTATAAGGTACTTTCATTGATACACTACAAATTACCATATATTATAAGGTATTTTCAAAGATACACTGCATATTACGTTATATTATAAGGTATTTTCAATGATTCACTGCATATTACGTTATATTATAAGGTATTTTCAATGATACACTGCATATAACGATATATTATATGGTATTTTCAATGATACACTGCATATTATGATATATTATAAGGTATTTTCAATGATACACTGCATATTACGTTATATTATAAGGTACTTTCATTGATACACTACAAATTACCATATATTATAAGGTATTTTCAAAGATACACTGCATATTACGTTATATTATAAGGTATTTTCAATGATTCACTGCATATTACGTTATATTATAAGGTATTTTCAATGATACACTGCATATAACGTTATATTATAAGGTATTTTCAATGATACACTGCATATTACGATATATTATATGGTGTTTTCAATGATACACTCCATATTACGTAATATTATAAGGTATTTTCAATGATACACTGCATATTACGTTATATTATAAGGTATTTTCAATGATACACTGCATAATACGTTATATTATAAGGTACTTTCATTGATACACTACAAATTACCATATATTATAAGGTATTTTCAAAGATACACTGCATATTACGTTATATTATAAGGTATTATCAATGATTCACTGCATATTACGTTATATTATAAGGTATTTTCAATGATACACTGCATATTACGTTATATTATAAGGTACTTTCATTGATACACTACAAATTACCATATATTATAAGGTATTTTCAAAGATACACTGCATATTACGTTATATTATATGGTATTTTCAATGATACACTGCATATTACGTTATATTATAAGGTACTTTCATTGATACACTACAAATTACCATATATTATAAGGTATTTTCAAAGATACACTGCATATTACGTTATATTATAAGGTATTTTCAATGATTCACTGCATATTACGTTATATTATAAGGTATTTTCAATGATACACTGCATATAACGATATATTATATGGTATTTTCAATGATACACTGCATATTATGATATATTATAAGGTATTTTCAATGATACACTGCATATTACGTTATATTATAAGGTACTTTCATTGATACACTACAAATTACCATATATTATAAGGTATTTTCAAAGATACACTGCATATTACGTTATATTATAAGGTATTTTCAATGATTCACTGCATATTACGTTATATTATAAGGTATTTTCAATGATACACTGCATATAACGTTATATTATAAGGTATTTTCAATGATACACTGCATATTACGATATATTATATGGTGTTTTCAATGATACACTCCATATTACGTAATATTATAAGGTATTTTCAATGATACACTGCATATTACGTTATATTATAAGGTATTTTCAATGATACACTGCATAATACGTTATATTATAAGGTACTTTCATTGATACACTACAAATTACCATATATTATAAGGTATTTTCAAAGATACACTGCATATTACGTTATATTATAAGGTATTATCAATGATTCACTGCATATTACGTTATATTATAAGGTATTTTCAATGATACACTGCATATTACGTTATATTATAAGGTATTTTCAATGATAAACTACTAAATATTATAAGGTATTTTCAATGATACACTGCATATTACGTTATATTATAAGGTATTTTCAAAGATACACTGCATATTACGTTATATTATAAGGTATTTTCAATGATTCACTGCATATTACGTTATATTATAAGGTATTTTCAATGATTCACTGCATATTACGTTATATTATAAGGTATTTTCAATGATAAACTACTAAATATTATAAGGTATTTTCAATGATACACTGCATATTACGTTATATTATAAGGTATTTTCAATGATACACTGTATATTACGTTATATTATAAGGTATTTTCAATGATACACTGTATATTACGTTATATTATAAGGTATTTTCAATGATAAACTGCATATTACGTTATATTATAAGGTATTTTCAATGATACACTGTATATTACGTTATATTATAAGGTATTTTCAATGATAAACTGCATATAACGTTATATTATAAGGTATTTTCAATGATAAACTACTAAATATTATAAGGTATTTTCAATGATACACTGCATATTACGTTATATTATAAGGTATTTTCAATGATACACTGCATATAACGATATATTATATGGTATTTTCAATGATACACTGCATATTATGATATATTATAAGGTATTTTCAATGATACACTGCATATTACGTTATATTATAAGGTACTTTCATTGATACACTACAAATTACCATATATTATAAGGTATTTTCAAAGATACACTGCATATTACGTTATATTATAAGGTATTTTCAATGATTCACTGCATATTACGTTATATTATAAGGTATTTTCAATGATTCACTGCATATTACGTTATATTATAAGGTATTTTCAATGATAAACTACTAAATATTATAAGGTATTTTCAATGATACACTGCATATTACGTTATATTATAAGGTATTTTCAATGATACACTG
>CAKAJI010000838.1:87486-118466 GCA_916610255.1 Lasioglossum lativentre
ATAACGTAATAGGCAGTGTATCATTGAAAATACCTTATAATATATAGTAGTTTATCATTGAAAATACCTTATAATATAACGTAATATGCAGTGTATCATTGAAAATACCTTATAATATTACGTAATATGCAGTGGATCATTGAAAACACCTTATAATATAACGTAAAATGCAGTGTATCAATGAAAATACCTTATGATATAACGTAATATGCAGTGTATCATTGAAAATACCTTATAATATATGGTAATTTGTAGTGTATCAATGAAAATACCTTATAATATAACGTAATATGCAGTGTATCAATGAAAATACCTTATGATATAACGTAATATGCAGTGTATCATTGAAAATACCTTATAATATATGGTAATTTGTAGTGGATCATTGAAAACACCTTATAATATAACGTAATATGCAGTGTATCAATGAAAATACCTTATGATATAACGTAATATGCAGTGTATCATTGAAAATACCTTATATTATAACATAATATGCAGTGTATCACTGAAAATACCTTATAATATAAGGTATTTGTAGTGTATCATTGAAAACACCTTATAATATTACGTAATATGCAGTGTATCAATGAAAATACCTTATGATATAACGTAATATGCAGTGTATCATTGAAAATACCTTATATTATAACATAATATGCAGTGTATCATTGAAAATACCTTATAATATAAGGTATTTGTAGTGTATCATTGAAAACACCTTATAATATTACGTAATATGCAGTGTATCATTGAAAATACCTTATATTATAACATAATATGCAGTGTATCATTGAAAATACCTTATAATATATGGTAATTTGTAGTGTATCAATGAAAATACCTTATAATATAACGTAATATGCAGTGTATCAATGAAAATACCTTATGATATAACGTAATATGCAGTGTATCATTGAAAATACCTTATAATATATGGTAATTTGTTGTGTATCATTGAAATTACCTTATACTATAACGTAATATGCAGTGGATCATTGAAAACACCTTATAATATAACGTAATATGCAGTGTATCAATGAAAATACCTTATAATATATGGTAATTTGTAGTGTATCAATGAAAATACCTTATAATATAACGTAATATGCAGTGTACCATTGAAAATCGTTTATAAAATATCATAATATGCTGTTTATCATTGAAAATACCTTATAATATAACGTAATAGGCAGTGTATCATTGAAAATACCTTATAATATATAGTAGTTTATCATTGAAAATACCTTATAATATAACGTAATATGCAGTGTATCATTGAAAATACCTTATAATATTACGTAATATGCAGTGGATCATTGAAAACACCTTATAATATAACGTAAAATGCAGTATATCAATGAAAATACCTTATGATATAACGTAATATGCAGTGTATCATTGAAAATACCATATAATATAGCGTAATATGCAGTGTATCATTGAAAATACCTTATAATATAACGCAATATGCAGTGTATCATTGAAAATACCTTATGATATAACGTAATATGCAGTGTATCATTGAAAATACCTTATGATATAACGTAATATGCAGTGTATCATTGAAAATACCTTATAATATAAGGTATTTGTAGTGTATCATTGAAAACACCTTATAATATTACGTAATATGCAGTGTATCATTGAAAATACCTTATATTATAACATAATATGCAGTGTATCATTGAAAATTCCTTATAATATATGGTAATTTGTAGTGTATCAATGAAAATACCTTATAATATAACGTAATATGCAGTGTATCAATGAAAATACCTTATGATATAACGTAATATGCAGTGTATCATTGAAAATACCTTATAATATATGGTAATTTGTTGTGTATCATTGAAAATACCTTATAATATAACGTAATATGCAGTGTATCATTGAAAATACCATATAATATAACGTAATATGCAGTGTATCATTGAAAATACCATATAATATAGCGTAATATGCAGTGTATCATTGAAAATACCTTATAATATAACGCAATATGCAGTGTATCATTGAAAATACCTTATGATATAACGTAATATGCAGTGTATCATTGAAAATACCTTATATTATAACATAATATGCAGTGTATCATTGAAAATACCTTATAATATAAGGTATTTGTAGTGTATCATTGAAAACACCTTATAATATTACGTAATATGCAGTGGATCATTGAAAACACCTTATAATATACGTAATATGCAGTGTATCAATGAAAATACCTTATAATATATCATAATATGCAGTGTATCATTGAAAATACCTTATGATGTAACGTAATATGCAGTGTATCATTGAAAATACCTTATAATATAACGTAATATGCAGTGTATCATTGAAAATACCTTATGATATAACGTAATATGCAGTGTATCATTGAAAATACCTTATAATATAAGGTATTTGTAGTGTATCATTGAAAACACCTTATAATATTACGTAATATGCAGTGTATCATTGAAAATACCTTATATTATAACATAATATGCAGTGTATCATTGAAAATTCCTTATAATATATGGTAATTTGTAGTGTATCAATGAAAATACCTTATAATATAACGTAATATGCAGTGTATCAATGAAAATACCTTATGATATAAAGTAATATGCAGTGTATCATTGAAAATACCTTATAATATATGGTAATTTGTTGTGTATCATTGAAAATACCTTATAATATAACGTAATATGCAGTGTATCATTGAAAATACCATATAATATAACGTAATATGCAGTGTATCATTGAAAATACCATATAATATAGCGTAATATGCAGTGTATCATTGAAAATACCTTATATTATAACATAATATGCAGTGAATCATTGAAAATACCTTATAATATAAGGTATTTGTAGTGTATCATTGAAAACACCTTATAATATTACGTAATATGCAGTGGATCATTGAAAATACCTTATAAAATATCATAATATGCTGTTTATCATTGAAAATACCTTATAATATAACGTAATAGGCAGTGTATCATTGAAAATACCTTATAATATATAGTAGTTTATCATTGAAAATACCATATAATATAACGTAATATGCAGTGTATCATTGAAAATACCTTATAATATTACGTAATATGCAGTGGATCATTGAAAACACCTTATAATATAACGTAAAATGCAGTGTATCAATGAAAATACCTTATGATATAACGTAATATGCAGTGTATCATTGAAAATACCATATAATATAGCGTAATATGCAGTGTATCATTGAAAATACCTTATAATATAACGCAATATGCAGTGTATCATTGAAAATACCTTATGATATAACGTAATATGCAGTGTATCATTGAAAATACCTTATATTATAACATAATATGCAGTGTATCATTGAAAATACCTTATAATATAAGGTATTTGTAGTGTATCATTGAAAACACCTTATAATATTACGTAATATGCAGTGGATCATTGAAAACACCTTATAATATAACGTAATATGCAGTGTATCAATGAAAATACCTTATAATATATCATAATATGCAGTGTATCATTGAAAATACCTTATGATGTAACGTAATATGCAGTGTATCATTGAAAATACCTTATAATATAACGTAATATGCAGTGTATCATTGAAAATACCTTATGATATAACGTAATATGCAGTGTATCATTGAAAATACCTTATAATATAAGGTATTTGTAGTGTATCATTGAAAACACCTTATAATATTACGTAATATGCAGTGTATCATTGAAAATACCTTATATTATAACATAATATGCAGTGTATCATTGAAAATACCTTATAATATATGGTAATTTGTAGTGTATCAATGAAAATACCTTATAATATAACGTAATACGCAGTGTATCAATGAAAATACCTTATGATATAACGTAATATGCAGTGTATCATTGAAAATACCTTATAATATATGGTAATTTGTTGTGTATCATTGAAAATACCTTATAATATAACGTAATATGCAGTGTATCATTGAAAATACCATATAATATAACGTAATATGCAGTGTATCATTGAAAATACCTTATATTATAACATAATATGCAGTGTATCATTGAAAATACCTTATAATATATGGTAATTTGTAGTGTATCATTGAAAATACCATATAATATAGCGTAATATGCAGTGTATCATTGAAAATACCTTATAATATAACGCAATATGCAGTGTATCATTGAAAATACCTTATGATATAACGTAATATGCAGTGTATCATTGAAAATACCTTATATTATAAGGTATTTGTAGTGTATCATTGAAAACACCTTATAATATTACGTAATATGCAGTGTATCATTGAAAATACCTTATATTATAACATAATATGCAGTGTATCATTGAAAATTCCTTATAATATATGGTAATTTGTAGTGTATCATTGAAAATACCATATAATATAGCGTAATATGCAGTGTATCATTGAAAATACCTTATAATATAACGCAATATGCAGTGTATCATTGAAAATACCTTATGATATAACGTAATATGCAGTGTATCATTGAAAATACCTTATATTATAACATAATATGCAGTGTATCATTGAAAATACCTTATAATATAAGGTATTTGTAGTGTATCATTGAAAACACCTTATAATATTACGTAATATGCAGTGGATCATTGAAAACACCTTATAATATAACGTAATATGCAGTGTATCAATGAAAATACCTTATGATATAACGTAATATGCAGTGTATCATTGAAAATTACCTTATAATATAACGCAATATGCAGTGTATCATTGAAAATACCTATGATATAACGTAATATGCAGTGTATCATTGAAAATACCTTATATTATAAGGTATTTGTAGTGTATCATTGAAAACACCTTATAATATTACGTAATATGCAGTGTATCATTGAAAATACCTTATATTATAACATAATATGCAGTGTATCATTGAAAATTCCTTATAATATATGGTAATTTGTAGTGTATCAATGAAAATACCTTATAATATAACGTAATACGCAGTGTATCAATGAAAATACCTTATGATATAAAGTAATATGCAGTGTATCATTGAAAATACCTTATAATATATGGTAATTTGTTGTGTATCATTGAAATACCTTATAATATAACGTAATATGCAGTGTATCATTGAAAATACCATATAATATAACGTAATATGCAGTGTATCATTGAAAATACCATATAATATAGCGTAATATGCAGTGTATCATTGAAAATACCTTATAATATAACGCAATATGCAGTGTATCATTGAAAATACCTTATGATATAACGTAATATGCAGTGTATCATTGAAAATACCTTATATTATAACATAATATGCAGTGAATCATTGAAAATACCTTATAATATAAGGTATTTGTAGTGTATCATTGAAAACACCTTATAATATTACGTAATATGCAGTGGATCATTGAAAATACCTTATAAAATATCATAATATGCTGTTTATCATTGAAAATACCTTATAATATAACGTAATAGGCAGTGTATCATTGAAAATACCTTATAATATATAGTAGTTTATCATTGAAAATACCTTATAATATAACGTAATATGCAGTGTATCATTGAAAATACCTTATAATATTACGTAATATGCAGTGGATCATTGAAAACACCTTATAATATAACGTAAAATGCAGTGTATCAATGAAAATACCTTATGATATAACGTAATATGCAGTGTATCATTGAAAATACCATATAATATAGCGTAATATGCAGTGTATCATTGAAAATACCTTATAATATAACGCAATATGCAGTGTATCATTGAAAATACCTTATGATATAACGTAATATGCAGTGTATCATTGAAAATACCTTATATTATAACATAATATGCAGTGTATCATTGAAAATACCTTATAATAAAAGGTATTTGTAGTGTATCATTGAAAACACCTTATAATATTACGTAATATGCAGTGGATCATTGAAAACACCTTATAATATAACGTAATATGCAGTGTATCAATGAAAATACCTTATAATATATCATAATATGCAGTGTATCATTGAAAATACCTTATGATGTAACGTAATATGCAGTGTATCATTGAAAATACCTTATAATATAACGTAATATGCAGTGTATCATTGAAAATACCTTATGATATAACGTAATATGCAGTGTATCATTGAAAATACCTTATAATATAAGGTATTTGTAGTGTATCATTGAAAACACCTTATAATATTACGTAATATGCAGTGTATCATTGAAAATACCTTATATTATAACATAATATGCAGTGTATCATTGAAAATTCCTTATAATATATGGTAATTTGTAGTGTATCAATGAAAATACCTTATAATATAACGTAATACGCAGTGTATCAATGAAAATACCTTATGATATAACGTAATATGCAGTGTATCATTGAAAATACCTTATAATATATGGTAATTTGTTGTGTATCATTGAAAATACCTTATAATATAACGTAATATGCAGTGTATCATTGAAAATACCATATAATATAACGTAATATGCAGTGTATCATTGAAAATACCTTATAATATAACGTAATATGCAGTGTATCATTGAAAATTCCTTATAATATATGGTAATTTGTAGTGTATCATTGAAAATACCATATAATATAACGTAATATGCAGTGTATCATTGAAAATACCTTATAATATAACGTAATATGCAGTGTATCATTGAAAATACCTTATGATATAACGTAATATGCAGTGTATCATTGAAAATACCTTATATTATAAGGTATTTGTAGTGTATCATTGAAAATACCTTATAATATTACGTAATATGCAGTGTATCATTGAAAATACCTTATATTATAACATAATATGCAGTGTATCATTGAAAATACCTTATAATATATGGTAATTTGTAGTGTATCAATGAAAATACCATATAATATAGCGTAATATGCAGTGTATCATTGATAATACCTTATAATATATCGCAATATGCAGTGTATCATTGAAAATATCGTATAATGTAACGTAATATGCAGTGTATCATTGAAAATACCTTATATTATAACATAATATGCAGTGTATCATTGAAAATACCTTATAATATAAGGTATTTGTAGTGTATCATTGAAAACACCTTATAATATTACGTAATATGCAGTGGATCATTGAAAACACCTTATAATATAACGTAATATGCAGTGTATCAATGAAAATACCTTATGATATAACGTAATATGCAGTGTATCATTGAAAATACCTTATAATATAACGTAATATGCAGTGTATCATTGAAAATACCTTATGATATAACGTAATATGCAGTGTATCATTGAAAATACCTTATATTATAAGGTATTTGTAGTGTATCATTGAAAACACCTTATAATATTACGTAATATGCAGTGTATCATTGAAAATACCTTATATTATAACATAATATGCAGTGTATCATTGAAAATACCTTATAATATAAGGTAATTTGTAGTGTATCATTGAAAATACCATATAATATAGCGTAATATGCAGTGTATCATTGAAAATACCTTATAATATAACGTAATATGCAGTGTATCATTGAAAATACCTTATGATATAACGTAATATGCAGTGTATCATTGAAAATACCTTATATTATAACATAATATGCAGTGTATCATTGAAAATACCTTATAATATAAGGTATTTGTAGTGTATCATTGAAAACACCTTATAATATTACGTAATATGCAGTGGATCATTGAAAACACCTTATAATATAACGTAATATGCAGTGTATCAATGAAAATACCTTATGATATAACGTAATATGCAGTGTATCATTGAAAATACCTTATATTATAACATAATATGCAGTGTATCATTGAAAATACCTTATAATATAAGGTATTTGTAGTGTATCATTGAAAAAACCTTATAATATTACGTAATATGCAGTGGATCATTGAAAACACCTTATAATATATCATAATATATGGTAATATGCAGTGTATCATTGAAAATACCTTATGATATAACGTAATATGCAGTGTATCATTGAAAATACCTTATAATATAAGGTATTTGTAGTGTATCATTGAAAACACCTTATAATATTACGTAATATGCAGTGTATCATTGAAAATACCTTATAATATAACGCAATATGCAGTGTATCATTGAAAATACCTTATGATATAACGTAATATGCAGTGTATCATTGAAAATACCTTATATTATAACATAATATGCAGTGTATCATTGAAAATACCTTATAATATAAGGTATTTGTAGTGTATCATTGAAAACACCTTATAATATTACGTAATATGCAGTGGATCATTGAAAACACCTTATAATATAACGTAATATGCAGTGTATCAATGAAAATACCTTATGATATAACGTAATATGCAGTGTATCATTGAAAATACCTTATATTATAACATAATATGCAGTGTATCATTGAAAATACCTTATAATATAAGGTATTTGTAGTGTATCATTGAAAATACCATATAATATAGCGTAATATGCAGTGTATCATTGAAAATACCTTATAATATAACGCAATATGCAGTGTATCATTGAAAATACCTTATGATATAACGTAATATGCAGTGTATCATTGAAAATACCTTATATTATAACATAATATGCAGTGAATCATTGAAAATACCTTATAATATAAGGTATTTGTAGTGTATCATTGAAAACACCTTATAATATTACGTAATATGCAGTGTATCATTGAAAATACCTTATAAAATATCATAATATGCTGTTTATCATTGAAAATACCTTATAATATAACGTAATAGGCAGTGTATCATTGAAAATACCTTATAATATATAGTAGTTTATCATTGAAAATACCTTATAATATAACGTAATATGCAGTGTATCATTGAAAATACCTTATAATATTACGTAATATGCAGTGGATCATTGAAAACACCTTATAATATAACGTAAAATGCAGTGTATCAATGAAAATACCTTATGATATAACGTAATATGCAGTGTATCATTGAAAATACCATATAATATAGCGTAATATGCAGTGTATCATTGAAAATACCTTATAATATAACGCAATATGCAGTGTATCATTGAAAATACCTTATGATATAACGTAATATGCAGTGTATCATTGAAAAATACCTTATATTATAACATAATATGCAGTGTATCATTGAAAATACCTTATAATAAAAGGTATTTGTAGTGTATCATTGAAAACACCTTATAATATTACGTAATATGCAGTGGATCATTGAAAACACCTTATAATATAACGTAATATGCAGTGTATCAATGAAAATACCTTATAATATATCATAATATGCAGTGTATCATTGAAAATACCTTATGATGTAACGTAATATGCAGTGTATCATTGAAAATACCTTATAATATAACGTAATATGCAGTGTATCATTGAAAATACCTTATGATATAACGTAATATGCAGTGTATCATTGAAAATACCTTATAATATAAGGTATTTGTAGTGTATCATTGAAAACACCTTATAATATTACGTAATATGCAGTGTATCATTGAAAATACCTTATATTATAACATAATATGCAGTGTATCATTGAAAATACCTTATAATATATGGTAATTTGTAGTGTATCAATGAAAATACCTTATAATATAACGTAATACGCAGTGTATCAATGAAAATACCTTATGATATAAAGTAATATGCAGTGTATCATTGAAAATACCTTATAATATATGGTAATTTGTTGTGTATCATTGAAAATACCTTATAATATAACGTAATATGCAGGGTATCATTGAAAATACCATATAATATAACGTAATATGCAGTGTATCATTGAAAATACCTTATATTATAACATAATATGCAGTGTATCATTGAAAATTCCTTATAATATATGGTAATTTGTAGTGTATCATTGAAAATACCTTATAATATAGCGTAATATGCAGTGTATCATTGAAAATACCTTATAATATAACGCAATATGCAGTGTATCATTGAAAATACCTTATGATATAACGTAATATGCAGTGTATCATTGAAAATACCTTATATTATAAGGTATTTGTAGTGTATCATTGAAAACACCTTATAATATTACGTAATATGCAGTGTATCATTGAAAATACCTTATATTATAACATAATATGCAGTGTATCATTGAAAATACCTTATAATATATGGTAATTTGTAGTGTATCATTGAAAATACCATATAATATAGCGTAATATGCAGTGTATCATTGAAAATACCTTATAATATAACGCAATATGCAGTGTATCATTGAAAATACCTTATGATATAACGTAATATGCAGTGTATCATTGAAAATACCTTATATTATAACATAATATGCAGTGTATCATTGAAAATACCTTATAATATAAGGTATTTGTAGTGTATCATTGAAAACACCTTATAATATTACGTAATATGCAGTGGATCATTGAAAACACCTTATAATATAACGTAATATGCAGTGTATCAATGAAAATACCTTATGATATAACGTAATATGCAGTGTATCATTGAAAATACCTTATAATATAACGTAATATGCAGTGTATCATTGAAAATACCTTATGATATAACGTAATATGCAGTGTATCATTGAAAATACCTTATATTATAAGGTATTTGTAGTGTATCATTGAAAACACCTTATAATATTACGTAATATGCAGTGTATCATTGAAAATACCTTATATTATAACATAATATGCAGTGTATCATTGAAAATACCTTATAATATATGGTAATTTGTAGTGTATCATTGAAAATACCATATAATATAGCGTAATATGCAGTGTATCATTGAAAATACCTTATAATATAACGTAATATGCAGTGTATCATTGAAAATACCTTATGATATAACGTAATATGCAGTGTATCATTGAAAATACCTTATATTATAACATAATATGCAGTGAATCATTGAAAATACCTTATAATATAAGGTATTTGTAGTGTATCATTGAAAACACCTTATAATATTACGTAATATGCAG
The DNA here is from genome assembly GCA_916610255.1 of Lasioglossum lativentre. Lineage (NCBI taxonomy): Eukaryota > Metazoa > Arthropoda > Insecta > Hymenoptera > Halictidae > Lasioglossum > Lasioglossum lativentre. The sequence continues at coordinate 98,436 of CAKAJI010000838.1, forward strand.
TGGATCATTGAAAACACCTTATAATATAACGTAATATGCAGTGTATCAATGAAAATACCTTATGATATAACGTAATATGCAGTGTATCATTGAAAATACCTTATATTATAACATAATATGCAGTGTATCATTGAAAATACCTTATAATATAAGGTATTTGTAGTGTATCATTGAAAAAACCTTATAATATTACGTAATATGCAGTGGATCATTGAAAACACCTTATAATATATCATAATATATGGTAATATGCAGTGTATCATTGAAAATACCTTATGATATAACGTAATATGCAGTGTATCATTGAAAATACCTTATAATATAAGGTATTTGTAGTGTATCATTGAAAACACCTTATAATATTACGTAATATGCAGTGTATCATTGAAAATACCTTATAATATAACGCAATATGCAGTGTATCATTGAAAATACCTTATGATATAACGTAATATGCAGTGTATCATTGAAAATACCTTATATTATAACATAATATGCAGTGTATCATTGAAAATACCTTATAATAAAAGGTATTTGTAGTGTATCATTGAAAACACCTTATAATATTACGTAATATGCAGTGGATCATTGAAAACACCTTATAATATAACGTAATATGCAGTGTATCAATGAAAATACCTTATAATATATCATAATATGCAGTGTATCATTGAAAATACCTTATGATGTAACGTAATATGCAGTGTATCATTGAAAATACCTTATAATATAACGTAATATGCAGTGTATCATTGAAAATACCTTATGATATAACGTAATATGCAGTGTATCATTGAAAATACCTTATAATATAAGGTATTTGTAGTGTATCATTGAAAACACCTTATAATATTACGTAATATGCAGTGTATCATTGAAAATACCTTATATTATAACATAATATGCAGTGTATCATTGAAAATACCTTATAATATATGGTAATTTGTAGTGTATCAATGAAAATACCTTATAATATAACGTAATACGCAGTGTATCAATGAAAATACCTTATGATATAACGTAATATGCAGTGTATCATTGAAAATACCTTATAATATATGGTAATTTGTTGTGTATCATTGAAAATACCTTATAATATAACGTAATATGCAGTGTATCATTGAAAATACCATATAATATAACGTAATATGCAGTGTATCATTGAAAATACCTTATAATATAACGTAATATGCAGTGTATCATTGAAAATTCCTTATAATATATGGTAATTTGTAGTGTATCATTGAAAATACCTTATAATATATCGTAATATGCAGTGTATCATTGAAAATACCTTATAATATAACGCAATATGCAGTGTATCATTGAAAATACCTTATGATATAACGTAATATGCAGTGTATCATTGAAAATACCTTATATTATAAGGTATTTGTAGTGTATCATTGAAAACACCTTATAATATTACGTAATATGCAGTGTATCATTGAAAATACCTTATATTATAACATAATATGCAGTGTATCATTGAAAATTCCTTATAATATATGGTAATTTGTAGTGTATCAATGAAAATACCATATAATATAGCGTAATATGCAGTGTATCATTGAAAATACCTTATAATATAACGCAATATGCAGTGTATCATTGAAAATACCTTATGATATAACGTAATATGCAGTGTATCATTGAAAATACCTTATATTATAACATAATATGCAGTGAATCATTGAAAATACCTTATAATATAAGGTATTTGTAGTGTATCATTGAAAACACCTTATAATATTACGTAATATGCAGTGGATCATTGAAAACACCTTATAATATAACGTAATATGCAGTGTATCAATGAAAATACCTTATGATATAACGTAATATGCAGTGTATCATTGAAAATACCTTATAATATAACGTAATATGCAGTGTATCATTGAAAATACCTTATGATATAACGTAATATGCAGTGTATCATTGAAAATACCTTATATTATAAGGTATTTGTAGTGTATCATTGAAAACACCTTATAATATTACGTAATATGCAGTGTATCATTGAAAATACCTTATATTATAACATAATATGCAGTGTATCATTGAAAATTCCTTATAATATATGGTAATTTGTAGTGTATCATTGAAAATACCTTATAATATAACGTAATATGCAGTGTATCATTGAAAATACCTTATAATATAACGCAATATGCAGTGTATCATTGAAAATACCTTATGATATAACGTAATATGCAGTGTATCATTGAAAATACCTTATATTATAACATAATATGCAGTGAATCATTGAAAATACCTTATAATATAAGGTATTTGTAGTGTATCATTGAAAACACCTTATAATATTACGTAATATGCAGTGGATCATTGAAAACACCTTATAATATAACGTAATATGCAGTGTATCAATGAAAATACCTTATGATATAACGTAATATGCAGTGTATCATTGAAAATACCTTATATTATAACATAATATGCAGTGTATCATTGAAAATACCTTATAATATAAGGTATTTGTAGTGTATCATTGAAAAAACCTTATAATATTACGTAATATGCAGTGGATCATTGAAAACACCTTATAATATATCATAATATATGGTAATATGCAGTGTATCATTGAAAATACCTTATGATATAACGTAATATGCAGTGTATCATTGAAAATACCTTATAATATAAGGTATTTGTAGTGTATCATTGAAAACACCTTATAATATTACGTAATATGCAGTGTATCATTGAAAATACCTTATAATATAACGTAATATGCAGTGTATCATTGAAAATACCTTATGATATAACGTAATATGCAGTGTATCATTGAAAATACCTTATATTATAACATAATATGCAGTGTATCATTGAAAATACCTTATAATATAAGGTATTTGTAGTGTATCATTGAAAACACCTTATAATATTACGTAATATGCAGTGGATCATTGAAAACACCTTATAATATAACGTAATATGCAGTGTATCAATGAAAATACCTTATGATATAACGTAATATGCAGTGTATCATTGAAAATACCTTATATTATAACATAATATGCAGTGTATCATTGAAAATACCTTATAATATAAGGTATTTGTAGTGTATCATTGAAAAAAACCTTATAATATTACGTAATATGCAGTGGATCATTGAAAACACCTTATAATATATCATAATATATGGTAATATGCAGTGTATCATTGAAAATACCTTATGATATAACGTAATATGCAGTGTATCATTGAAAATACCTTATAATATAAGGTATTTGTAGTGTATCATTGAAAACACCTTATAATATAACGTAATATGCAGTGTATCAATGAAAATACCTTATGATATAACGTAATAGGCAGTGTATCATTGAAAATACCTTATAATATATAGTAGTTTATCATTGAAAATACCTTATAATATAACGTAATATGCAGTGTATCATTGAAAATACCTTATAATATTACGTAATATGCAGTGGATCATTGAAAACACCTTATAATATAACGTAAAATGCAGTGTATCAATGAAAATACCTTATGATATAAAGTAATATGCAGTGTATCATTGAAAATACCTTATAATATATGGTAATTTGTAGTGTATCAATGAAAATACCTTATAATATAACGTAATATGCAGTGTATCAATGAAAATACCTTATGATATAACGTAATATGCAGTGTATCATTGAAAATACCTTATAATATATGGTAATTTGTAGTGGATCATTGAAAACACCTTATAATATAACGTAATATGCAGTGTATCAATGAAAATACCTTATGATATAACGTAATATGCAGTGTATCATTGAAAATACCTTATATTATAACATAATATGCAGTGTATCATTGAAAATACCTTATAATATAAGGTATTTGTAGTGTATCATTGAAAACACCTTATAATATTACGTAATATGCAGTGTATCATTGAAAATACCTTATGATATAACGTAATATGCAGTGTATCACTGAAAATACCTTATAATATATGGTAATTTGTTGTGTATCATTGAAATTACCTTATACTATAACGTAATATGCAGTGGATCATTGAAAACACCTTATAATATAACGTAATATGCAGTGTATCAATGAAAATACCTTATAATATATGGTAATTTGTAGTGTATCAATGAAAATACCTTATAATATAACGTAATATGCAGTGTATCAATGAAAATACCTTATAATATATGGTAATTTGTAGTGTATCAATGAAAATACCTTATAATATAACGTAATATGCAGTGTACCATTGAAAATACCTTATAAAATATCATAATATGCTGTTTATCATTGAAAATACCTTATAATATATAGTAGTTTATCATTGAAAATACCTTATAATATATAGTAGTTTATCATTGAAAATACCTTATAATATAACGTAATATGCAGTGTATCATTGAAAATACCTTATAATATTACGTAATATGCAGTGGATCATTGAAAACACCTTATAATATAACGTAAAATGCAGTGTATGAATGAAAATACCTTATGATATAACGTAATATGCAGTGTATCATTGAAAATACCTTATAATATATGGTAATTTGTAGTGTATGAATGAAAATACCTTATAATATAACGTAATATGCAGTGTATCAATGACAATACCTTATGGTATAACGTAATATGCAGTGTATCATTGAAAATACCTTATAATATATAGTAGTTTATCATTGAAAATACCTTATAATATAACGTAATATGCAGTGTATCATTGAAAATACCTTATAATATATGGTAATTTGTAGAGTATCAATGAAAATACCTTATAGTATAACGTAATATGCAGTGTATCATTGAAAATACCTTATAATATATCATAATATGCAGTGTATCATTGAAAATACCTTATAATATAACGTAATATGCAGTGTATCATTGAAAATACCTTATAATATATCATAATATGCAGTGTATCATTGAAAATACCTTATAATATATGGTAATTTGTAGTGTATCAATGAAAATACCTTATAATATAACGTAATATGCAGTGTACCATTGAAAATACCATATAATATAACGTAATATGCAGTGTATCATTGAAAACACCTTATAATATTACGTAATATGCAGTGGATCATTGATAACACCTTATAATATAACGTAATATGCAGTGTATCAATGAAAATACCTTATGATATAACGTAATATGCAGTGTATCATTGAAAATACCTTATAATATATAGTAGTTTATCATTGAAAATACCTTATAATATAACGTAATATGCAGTGTATCATTGAAAATACCTTATAATATAAGGTATTTGTAGTGTATCATTGAAAATACCTTATACTATAACGTAATATGTAGTGGATCATTGAAAACACCTTATAATATAACGTAATATGCAGTGTATCAATGAAAATACCTTATGATATAACGTAATATGCAGTGTATCATTGAAAATACCTTATAATATATCATAATATGCAGTGTATCATTGAAAATACCTTATAATATATGGTAATTTGTAGTGTATCAATGAAAATACCTTATGATATAACGTAATATGCAGTGTATCATTGAAAATACCTTATATTATAACATAATATGCAGTGTATCATTGAAAATACCTTATAATATAAGGTATTTGTAGTGTATCATTGAAAACACCTTATAATATTACGTAATATGCAGTGTATCATTGAAAATACCTTATATTATAACATAATATGCAGTGTATCATTGAAAATACCTTATAATATATGGTAATTTGTAGTGTATCAATGAAAATACCTTATAATATAACGTAATATGCAGTGTATCAATGAAAATACCTTATGATATAACGTAATATGCAGTGTATCATTGAAAATACCTTATAATATATGGTAATTTGTTGTGTATCATTGAAAATACCTTATAATATAACGTAATATGCAGTGTATCGTTGAAAATACCATATAATATAACGTAATATGCAGTTTATCATTGAAAATACCATATAATATAGCGTAATATGCAGTGTATCATTGAAAATACCTTATAATATAACGCAATATGCAGTGTATCATTGAAAATACCTTATGATATAACGTAATATGCAGTGTATCATTGAAAATACCTTATATTATAACATAATATGCAGTGTATCATTGAAAATACCTTATAATATAAGGTATTTGTAGTGTATCATTGAAAACACCTTATAATATTACGTAATATGCAGTGGATCATTGAAAACACCTTATAATATAACGTAATATGCAGTGTATCAATGAAAATACCTTATGATATAACGTAATATGCAGTGTATCATTGAAAATACCTTATATTATAACATAATATGCAGTGTATCATTGAAAATACCTTATAATATAAAGTATTTGTAGTGTATCATTGAAAACACCTTATAATATTACGTAATATGCAGTGGATCATTGAAAACACCTTATAATATAACGTAATATGCAGTGTATCAATGAAAATACCTTATGATATAACGTAATATGCAGTGTATCATTGAAAATACCTTATAATATATGGTAATTTGTAGTGTATCAATGAAAATACATTATAATATAACGTAATATGCAGTGTACCATTGAAAATACCTTATAATATATCATAATATGCAGTGTAACATTGAAAATACCTTATAATATATGGTAATTTGTAGTGTATCAATGAAAATACCTTATAATATATCATAATATGCAGTGTATCATTGAAAATACCTTATGATGTAACGTAATATGCAGTGTATCATTGAAAATACCTTATAATATAACGTAATATGCAGTGTATCATTGAAAATACCTTATGATTTAACGTAATATGCAGTGTATCATTGAAAATACCTTATAATATATAGTAGTATATCAATGAAAATACCTTATAATATAACGTAATATGCAGTGTATCATTGAAAATACCTTATAATATAACGTAATATGCAGTGTATCATTGAAAATACCATATAATATAACGTAATATGCAGTGTATCATTGAAAATACCATATAATATAGCGTAATATGCAGTGTATCATTGAAAATACCTTATAATATAACGCAATATGCAGTGTATCATTGAAAATACCTTATGATATAACGTAATATGCAGTGTATCATTGAAAATACCTTATATTATAACATAATATGCAGTGTATCATTGAAAATACCTTATAATATAAGGTATTTGTAGTGTATCAATGAAAATACCTTATGATATAACGTAATATGCAGTGTATCATTGAAAATACCTTATATTATAACATAATATGCAGTGTATCATTGAAAATACCTTATAATATAAGGTATTTGTAGTGTATCATTGAAAACACCTTATAATATTACGTAATATGCAGTGTATCATTGAAAATACCTTATATTATAACATAATATGCAGTGTATCATTGAAAATACCTTATAATATATAGTAATTTGTAGTGTATCAATGAAAATACCTTATAATATAACGTAATATGCAGTGTATCAATGAAAATACCTTATGATATAACGTAATATGCAGTGTATCACTGAAAATACCTTATAATATATGGTAATTTGTTGTGTATCATTGAAATTACCTTATACTATAACGTAATATGCAGTGGATCATTGAAAACACCTTATAATATAACGTAATATGCAGTGTATCATTGAAAATACCTTATATTATAACATAATATGCAGTGTATCATTGCAAATACCTTATAATATATGGTAATTTGTAGTGTATCAATGAAAATACCTTATAATATAACGTAATATGCAGTGTATCAATGAAAATACCTTATGATATAACGTAATATGCAGTGTATCATTGAAAATACCTTATAATATATAGTAGTTTATCATTGAAAATACCTTATAATATAACGTAATATGCAGTGTATCATTGAAAATACCTTATAATATATTGTAATTTGTAGTGTATCATTGAAAATACCTTATAATATATAGTAGTTTACCATTGAAAATACCATATAATATATAGTAGTTTATAATTGAAAATACCTTATAATATAACGTTATATGCAGTGTATCATTGAAAACACCTTATAATATAACGTAATATGCAGTGTATCATTGAAAATACCTTATGATATAACGTAATATGCAGTGTATCATTGAAAATACCTTATGATATAACGTAATATGCAGTGGATCATTGAAAACACCTTATAATATAACGTAATATGCAGTGTATCAATGAAAATACCTTATAATATATGGTAATTTGTAGTGTATCAATGAAAATACCTTATAATATAACGTAATATGCAGTGTACCATTGAAAATACCTTATAAAATATCATAATATGCTGTTTATCATTGAAAATACCTTATAATATAACGTAATAGGCAGTGTATCATTGAAAATACCTTATAATATATAGTAGTTTATCATTGAAAATACCTTATAATATAACGTAATATGCAGTGTATCATTGAAAATACCTTATAATATTACGTAATATGCAGTGGATCATTGAAAACACCTTATAATATAACGTAAAATGCAGTGTATCAATGAAAATACCTTATGATATAACGTAATATGCAGTGTATCATTGAAAATACCTTATAATATATGGTAATTTGTAGTGTATCAATGAAAATACCTTATAATATAACGTAATATGCAGTGTATCAATGACAATACCTTATGGTATAACGTAATATGCAGTGTATCAATGAAAATACCTTATGATATAACGTAATATGCAGTGTATCATTGAAAATACCTTATAATATATGGTAATTTGTAGTGTATCAATGAAAATACATTATAATATAACGTAATTTGTAGTGTATCATTGAAAATACCTTATAATATAACGCAATATGCAGTGTATCATTGAAAATACCTTATGATATAACGTAATATGCAGTGTATCATTGAAAATACCTTATATTATAACATAATATGCAGTGTATCATTGAAAATACCTTATAATATAAGGTATTTGTAGTGTATCATTGAAAACACCTTATAATATTACGTAATATGCAGTGGATCATTGAAAACACCTTATAATATAACGTAATATGCAGTGTATCAATGAAAATACCTTATGATATAACGTAATATGCAGTGTATCATTGAAAATACCTTATATTATAACATAATATGCAGTGTATCATTGAAAATACCTTATAATATAAGGTATTTGTAGTGTATCATTGAAAACACCTTATAATATTACGTAATATGCAGTGGATCATTGAAAACACCTTATAATATAACGTAATATGCAGTGTATCAATGAAAATACCTTATGATATAACGTAATATGCAGTGTATCATTGAAAATACCTTATAATATATGGTAATTTGTAGTGTATCAATGAAAATACATTATAATATAACGTAATATGCAGTGTACCATTGAAAATACCTTATAATATATCATAATATGCAGTGTATCATTGAAAATACCTTATAATATAACTTAATATGCAGTGTATCATTGAAAATACCTTATGATATAACGTAATATGCAGTGTATCATTGAAAATACCTTATAATATATAGTAGTATATCATTGAAAATACCTTATAATATAACGTAATATGCAGTGTATCAATGAAAATACCTTATGATATAACGTAATATGCAGTGTATCATTGAAAATACCTTATATTATAACATAATATGCAGTGTATCATTGAAAATACCTTATAATATACAGTATTTGTAGTGTATCATTGAAAACACCTTATAATATTACGTAATATGCAGTGGATCATTGAAAACACCTTATAATATAACGTAATATGCAGTGTATCAATGAAAATACCTTATGATATAACGTAATATGCAGTGTATCATTGAAAATACCTTATAATATATGATAATTTGTAGTGTATCAATGAAAATACATTATAATATAACGTAATATGCAGTGTACCATTGAAAATACCTTATAATATATCATAATATGCAGTGTATCATTGAAAATACCTTATAATATATGGTAATTTGTAGTGTATCAATGAAAATACCTTATAATATATCATAATATGCAGTGTATCATTGAAAATAACTTATGATGTAACGTAATATGCAGTGTATCATTGAAAATACCTTATAATATAACGTAATATGCAGTGTATCATTGAAAATACCTTATGATTTAACGTAATATGCAGTGTATCATTGAAAATACCTTATAATATATAGTAGTATATCAATGAAAATACCTTATAATATAACGTAATATGCAGTGTATCATTGAAAATACCTTATAATATAACGTAATATGCAGTGTATCATTGAAAATACCATATAATATAACGTAATATGCAGTGTATCATTGAAAATACCATATAATATAGCGTAATATGCAGTGTATCATTGAAAATACCTTATAATATAACGCAATATGCAGTGTATCATTGAAAATACCTTATGATATAACGTAATATGCAGTGTATCATTGAAAATACCTTATAATATAACGTAATATGCAGTGTATCAATGAAAATACCTTATGATATAACGTAATTTGTAGTGTATCAATGAAAATACCTTATAATATAACGTAATATGTAGTGTATCAATGAAAATACCTTATGATATAACGTAATATGCAGTGTATCATTGAAAACACCTTATAATATTACGTAATATGCAGTGGATCATTGAAAATACCTTATAATATATAGTAGTTTATCATTGAAAATACCTTATAATATAACGTAATATGCAGTGTATCATTGAAAATACCTTATAATATAAGGTATTTGTAGTGTATCATTGAAAATACCTTATACTATAACGTAATATGCAGTGGATCATTGAAAACACCTTATAATATAACGTAATATGCAGTGTATCATTGAAAATACCTTATATTATAACATAATATGCAGTGTATCATTGAAAATACCTTATAATATATGGTAATTTGTAGTGTATCAATGAAAATACCTTATAATATAACGTAATATGCAGTGTATCAATGAAAATACCTTATGATATAACGTAATATGCAGTGTATCATTGAAAATACCTTATAATATATGGTAATTTGTTGTGTATCATTGAAAATACCTTATAATATAACGTAATATGCAGTGTATCATTGAAAATACCTTATGATATAACGTAATATGCAGTGTATCATTGAAAATACCATATAATATATAGTAGTTTATCATTGAAAATACCTTATAATATAACGTAATATGCAGTGTATCATTGAAAATACCTTATAATATAAGGTATTTGTAGTGTATCATTGAAAACACCCTATAATATTACGTAATATGCAGTGGATCATTGAAAACACCTTATAATATAACGTAATATGCAGTGTATCAATGAAAATACCTTATGATATAACGTAATATGCAGTGTATCATTGAAAATACCTTATAATATATGGTAATTTGTAGTGTATCAATGAAAATACCTTATAATATAACGTAATATGCAGTGTACCATTGAAAATACCTTATAATATAACGTAATATGCAGTGTATCATTGAAAATACCTTATAATATAACGTAATATGCAGTGTATCAATGAAAATACCTTATAATATAACGTAATATGCAGTGTATCATTGAAAATACCATATAATATAACGTAATATGCAGTGTATCATTGAAAATACCATATAATATAGCGTAATATGCAGTGTATCATTGAAAATACCTTATAATATAACGCAATATGCAGTGTATCATTGAAAATACCTTATGATATAACGTAATATGCAGTGTATCATTGAAAATACCTTATAATATAACGCAATATGCAGTGTATCATTGAAAATACCTTATGATATAACGTAATATGCAGTGTATCATTGAAAATACCTTATAATATATGGTAATGTGTTGTGTATCATTGCAAATACCTTATAATATAACGTAATATGCAGTGTATCATTGAAAATACCATATAATATAACGTAATATGCAGTGTATCATTGAAAATACCTTATAATATATGGTAATTTGTAGTGTATCAATGAAAATACCTTATAATATAACGTAATATGTAGTGTATCAATGAAAATACCTTATGATGTAACGTAATATGCAGTGTATCATTGAAAATACCTTATAATATAACGTAATATGCAGTGTATCATTGAAAATACCTTATGATATAACGTAATATGCAGTGTACCATTGAAAATACCTTATAATATATCATAATATGCAGTGTATCATTGCAAATACCTTATAATATATGGTAATTTGTAGTGTATCAATGAAAATACCTTATAATATAACGTAATATGCAATGTATCAATGAAAATACCTTATGATATAACGTAATATGCAGTGTATCATTGAAAATACCTTATAATATATGGTAATTTGTTGTGTATCATTGCAAATACCTTATAATATAACGTAATATGCAGTGTATCATTGAAAATACCATATAATATAACGTAATATGCAGTGTATCATTGAAAATACCTTATGATATAACGTAATATGCAGTGTATCATTGAAAATACCTTATAATATAACGTAATATGCAGTGTATCAATGAAAATACCTTATGATATAACGTAATTTGTAGTGTATCAATGAAAATACCTTATAATATAACGTAATATGTAGTGTATCAATGAAAATACCTTATGATATAACGTAATATGCAGTGTATCATTGAAAACACCTTATAATATTACGTAATATGCAGTGGATCATTGAAAATACCTTATAATATATAGTAGTTTATCATTGAAAATACCTTATAATATAACGTAATATGCAGTGTATCATTGAAAATACCTTATAATATAAGGTATTTGTAGTGTATCATTGAAAATACCTTATACTATAACGTAATATGCAGTGGATCATTGAAAACACCTTATAATATAACGTAATATGCAGTGTATCATTGAAAATACCTTATATTATAACATAATATGCAGTGTATCATTGAAAATACCTTATAATATATGGTAATTTGTAGTGTATCAATGAAAATACCTTATAATATAACGTAATATGCAGTGTATCAATGAAAATACCTTATGATATAACGTAATATGCAGTGTATCATTGAAAATACCTTATAATATATGGTAATTTGTTGTGTATCATTGAAAATACCTTATAATATAACGTAATATGCAGTGTATCATTGAAAATACCTTATGATATAACGTAATATGCAGTGTATCATTGAAAATACCATATAATATATAGTAGTTTATCATTGAAAATACCTTATAATATAACGTAATATGCAGTGTATCATTGAAAATACCTTATAATATAAGGTATTTGTAGTGTATCATTGAAAACACCCTATAATATTACGTAATATGCAGTGGATCATTGAAAACACCTTATAATATAACGTAATATGCAGTGTATCAATGAAAATACCTTATGATATAACGTAATATGCAGTGTATCATTGAAAATACCTTATAATATATGGTAATTTGTAGTGTATCAATGAAAATACCTTATAATATAACGTAATATGCAGTGTACCATTGAAAATACCTTATAATATAACGTAATATGCAGTGTATCATTGAAAATACCTTATAATATAACGTAATATGCAGTGTATCAATGAAAATACCTTATAATATAACGTAATATGCAGTGTATCATTGAAAATACCATATAATATAACGTAATATGCAGTGTATCATTGAAAATACCATATAATATAGCGTAATATGCAGTGTATCATTGAAAATACCTTATAATATAACGCAATATGCAGTGTATCATTGAAAATACCTTATGATATAACGTAATATGCAGTGTATCATTGAAAATACCTTATAATATAACGCAATATGCAGTGTATCATTGAAAATACCTTATGATATAACGTAATATGCAGTGTATCATTGAAAATACCTTATAATATATGGTAATGTGTTGTGTATCATTGCAAATACCTTATAATATAACGTAATATGCAGTGTATCATTGAAAATACCATATAATATAACGTAATATGCAGTGTATCATTGAAAATACCTTATAATATATGGTAATTTGTAGTGTATCAATGAAAATACCTTATAATATAACGTAATATGTAGTGTATCAATGAAAATACCTTATGATGTAACGTAATATGCAGTGTATCATTGAAAATACCTTATAATATAACGTAATATGCAGTGTATCATTGAAAATACCTTATGATATAACGTAATATGCAGTGTACCATTGAAAATACCTTATAATATATCATAATATGCAGTGTATCATTGCAAATACCTTATAATATATGGTAATTTGTAGTGTATCAATGAAAATACCTTATAATATAACGTAATATGCAATGTATCAATGAAAATACCTTATGATATAACGTAATATGCAGTGTATCATTGAAAATACCTTATAATATATGGTAATTTGTTGTGTATCATTGCAAATACCTTATAATATAACGTAATATGCAGTGTATCATTGAAAATACCATATAATATAACGTAATATGCAGTGTATCATTGAAAATACCATATAATATATAGTAGTTTATCATTGAAAATACCTTATAATATAACGTAATATGCAGTGTATCATTGAAAATACCTTATAATATATGGTAATTTGTAGTGTATCAATGAAAATACCTTATAATATAACGTAATATGCAGTGTATCAATGAAAATACATTATGATATAACGTAATATGGAGTGTATCATTGAAAATACCTTATAATATATGGTAATTTGTAGTGTATCATTGAAAATACCTTATAATACAACGTAATATTCGGTGTACCATTGAAAATACCTTATAATATATCATAATATGCAGTGTATCATTGAAAATACCTTATAATATATGGTAATTTGTAGTGTATCAATGAAAATACCTTATAATATAACGTAATATGCAGTGTATCAATGAAAATACATTATGATATAACGTAATATGCAGTGTATCATTGAAAATACCTTATAATATATGGTAATTTGTAGTGTATCATTGAAAATACCTTATAATATAACGTAATAACCAGTGATTCAATGAAAATAGCTAATAATATAACGTAATATGCAGTGTATCATTGAAAATACCATATAATATAACGTAATATGCAGTGTATCATTGAAAATACCTTATAATATAACGTAATATGCAGTGTATCATTGAAAATACCTTATAATATAACGTAATATGCAGTGTATCATTGAAAATACCTTATATTATAACATAATATGCAGTGTATCATTGAAAATACCTTATAATATAAGGTATTTGTAGTGTATCATTGAAAACACCTTATAATATTACGTAATATGCAGTGGATCATTGAAAACACCTTATAATATAACGTAATATGCAGTGTATCAATGAATATACCTTATGATATAACGTAATATGCAGTGTATCATTGAAAATACCTTATAATATATGGTAATTTGTAGTGTATCAATGAAAATACCTTATAATATAACGTAATATGCAGTGTATCATTGAAAATACCTTATAATATATGGTAATTTGTAGTGTATCAATGAAAATACCTTATAATATAACGTAATATGCAGTGTATCAATGAAAATACCTTATGATATAACGTAATATGCAGTGTATCATTGAAAATACCTTATAATATATGGTAATTTGTAGTGTATCATTGAAAATACCTTATAATATAACGTAATAACCAGTGAATCAATGAAAATAGCTAATAATATAACGTAATATGCAGTGTATCATTGAAAATACCATATAATATAACGTAATATGCAGTGTATCATTGAAAATACCTTATAATATAACGTAATATGCAGTGTATCATTGAAAATACCTTATGATATAACGTAATATGCAGTGTATCATTGAAAATACCTTATAATATATGGTAATTTGTAGTGTATCAATGAAAATACCTTATAATATAACGTAATATGCAGTGTACCATTGAAAATACCTTATAATATAACGTAATATGCAGTGTATCATTGAAAATACCTTATGATATAACGTAATATGCAGTGTATCATTGAAAATACCTTATATTATAACATAATATGCAGTGTATCATTGAAAATACCTTATATTATAAGGTATTTGTAGTGTATCATTGAAAACACCTTATAATATTACGTAATATGCAGTGTATCATTGAAAATACCTTATAATATAACGTAATATGCAGTGTATCAATGAAAATACCTTATGATATAACGTAATATGCAGTGTATCATTGAAAATACCTTATAATATATAGTAGTTTATCATTGAAAATACCTTATAATATAACGTAATATGCAGTGTATCATTGAAAATACCATATAATATAACGTAACATGCAGTGTATCATTGAAAATACCTTATAATATAACGTAATATGCAGTGTATCATTGAAAATACCTTATACTATAACATAATATGCAGTGTATCATTGAAAATACCTTATAATATAAGGTATTTGTAGTGTATCATTGAAATACCTTATAATATAACGTAATATGCGGTGTACCATTGAAAATACCTTATAATATATCATAATATGCAGTGTATCATTGAAAATACCTTATAATATATGGTAATTTGTAGTGTATCAATGAAAATACCTTATAATATAACGTAATATGCAGTGTATCAATGAAAATACATTATGATATAACGTAATATGGAGTGTATCATTGAAAATACCTTATAATATATGGTAATTTGTAGTGAATCATTGAAAATACCTTATAATATAACGTAATAACCAGTGAATCAATGAAAATAGCTAATAATATAACGTAATATGCAGTGTATCATTGAAAATACCATATAATATAACGTAATATGCAGTGTATCATTGAAAATACCTTATAATATAACGTAATATGCAGTGTATCATTGAAAATACCTTATAATATAACGTAATATGCAGTGTATCAATGAAAATACCTTATGATATAACGTAATATGCAGTGTATCATTGAAAATACCTTATAATATATAGTAGTTTATCATTGAAAATACCTTATAATATAACGTAATATGCAGTGTATCATTGAAAATACCATATAATATAACGTAATATGCAGTGTATCATTGAAAATACCTTATAATATAACGTAATATGCAGTGTATCATTGAAAATACCTTATACTATAACATAATATGCAGTGTATCATTGAAAATACCTTATAATATAAGGTATTTGTAGTGTATCATTGAAATACCTTATAATATAACGTAATATGCGGTGTACCATTGAAAATACCTTATAATATATCATAATATGCAGTGTATCATTGAAAATACCTTATAATATATGGTAATTTGTAGTGTATCAATTAAAATACCTTATAATATAACGTAATATGCAGTGTATCAATGAAAATACATTATGATATAACGTAATATGCAGTGTATCATTGAAAATACCTTATAATATATGGTAATTTGTAGTGTATCATTGAAAATACCTTATAATATAACGTAATAACCAGTGAATCAATGAAAATAGCTAATAATATAACGTAATATGCAGTGTATCATTGAAAATACCATATAATATAACGTAATATGCAGTGTATCATTGAAAATACCTTATAATATAACGTAATATGCAGTGTATCATTGAAAATACCTTATGATATAACGTAATATGCAGTGTATCATTGAAAATACCTTATAATTAGTGGTAATTTGTAGTGTATCAATGAAAATACCTTATAATATAACGTAATATGCAGTGTATCATTGAAAATACCATATAATATAACGTAATATGCAGTGTATCATTGAAAATACCTTATAATATAACGTAATATGCAGTGTATCATTGAAAATACCTTATATTATAACATAATATGCAGTGTATCATTGAAAATACCTTATAATATAAGGTATTTGTAGTGTATCATTGAAAATACCTTATAATATAACGTAATATGCAGTGTAACATTGAAAATACCTTATAATATATGGTAATTTGTAGTGTATCATTGAAATACCTTATAATATAACGTAATATGCGGTGTACCATTGAAAATACCTTATAATATATCATAATATGCAGTGTATCATTGAAAATACCTTATAATATATGGTAATTTGTAGTGTATCAATGAAAATACCTTATAATATAACGTAATATGCAGTGTATCATTGAAAATACCTTATAATATATAGTAGTTTATCATTGAAAATACCTTATAATATAACGTAATATGCAGTGTATCATTGAAAATACCTTATAATATAACGTAATATGCAGTGTATCAATGAAAATACCTTATGATATAACGTAATATGCAGTGTATCATTGAAAATACCTTATAATATATAGTAGTTTATCATTGAAAATACCTTATAATATAACGTAATATGCAGTGTATCATTGAAAATACCTTATAATATATGGTAATTTGTAGTGTATCAATGAAAATACCTTATAATATAACGTAATATGCAGTGTATCAATGAAAATACCTTATGATATAACGTAATATGCAGTGTATCATTGAAAATACCTTATAATATATGGTAATTTGTAGTGTATCATTGAAAATACCTTATAATATAACGTAATAACCAGTGAATCAATGAAAATAGCTAATAATATAACGTAATATGCAGTGTATCATTGAAAATACCATATAATATAACGTAATATGCAGCGTATCATTGAAAATACCTTATAATATAACGTAATATGCAGTGTATCATTGAAAATACCTTATGATATAACGTAATATGCAGTGTATCATTGAAAATACCTTATAATATATGGTAATTTGTAGTGTATCAATGAAAATACCTTATAATATAACGTAATATGCAGTGTACCATTGAAAATACCTTATAATATAACGTAATATGCAGTGTATCATTGAAAATACCTTATGATATAACGTAATATGCAGTGTATCATTGAAAATACCTTATATATTAATATAACGTAATATGCAGTGTATCATTGAAAATACCTTATATTATAAGGTATTTGTAGTGTATCATTGAAAACACCTTATAATATTACGTAATATGCAGTGTATCATTGAAAATACCTTATAATATAACGTAATATGCAGTGTATCAATGAAAATACCTTATGATATAACGTAATATGCAGTGTATCATTGAAAATACCTTATAATATATAGTAGTTTATCATTGAAAATACCTTATAATATAACGTAATATGCAGTGTATCATTGAAAATACCATATAATATAACGTAACATGCAGTGTATCATTGAAAATACCTTATAATATAACGTAATATGCAGTGTATCATTGAAAATACCTTATAATATAACATAATATGCAGTGTATCATTGAAAATACCTTATAATATAAGGTATTTGTAGTGTATCATTGAAATACCTTATAATATAACGTAATATGCGGTGTACCATTGAAAATACCTTATAATATATCATAATATGCAGTGTATCATTGAAAATACCTTATAATATATGGTAATTTGTAGTGTATCAATGAAAATACCTTATATATAACGTAATATGCAGTGTATCAATGAAAATACATTATGATATAACGTAATATGCAGTGTATCATTGAAAATACCTTATAATATATGGTAATTTGTAGTGTATCATTGAAAATACCTTTATAATATAACGTAATAACCAGTGAATCAATGAAAATAGCTAATAATATAACGTAATATGCAGTGTATCATTGAAAATACCATATAATATAACGTAATATGCAGTGTATCATTGAAAATACCTTATAATATAACGTAATATGCAGTGTATCATTGAAAATACCTTATAATATAACGTAATATGCAGTGTATCAATGAAAATACCTTATGATATAACGTAATATGCAGTGTATCATTGAAAATACCTTATAATATATAGTAGTTTATCATTGAAAATACCTTATAATATAACGTAATATGTAATATGCAGTGTATCATTGAAAATACCATATAATATAACGTAATATGCAGTGTATCATTTGAAAATACCTTATATATAACGTAATATGCAGTGTATCATTGAAAATACCTTATAATATAACATAATATGCAGTGTATCATTGAAAATACCTTATAATATAAGGTATTTGTAGTGTATCATTGAAATACCTTATAATATAACGTAATATGCGGTGTACCATTGAAAATAC